>JAYMTA010006500.1:0-10352 GCA_036897625.1 Pelargonium cotyledonis
TGTACGACATGTCATTCAAAGAGAGCATGTCTTTCCTATTTTATATATATATATATATATTAGATTCTTTTAAACTTTTTTTTGAAAGGGTTTATTCTCTTATACTCTTAAAGCAAAACACATTTATTAATCAAAGTTCAAATACAACCATATAGCTGGCATATCCAAACTGAAACAAACATAGGCATAGTGACCTAGATAAAACCTAAGCCTCTACATCGCTGATTCCAACCCATGGAGACATACACAATCTCAATAAGAACACAACTACAAAAATTAAACATAACAATAACGAAGAACCATAGCCTAATATGAACTAGCAAAACAAATGGCATTCCGGGTCTTAACACGATAACCGAAAAGGCTATAACAGTATCATAATCTGCCACCGTACTCCAAATTGATGCAATAACCCAACCCGGCTTCAAATCCCACCCTCGGATCCCCTCGAACTCTGACAGTGGCCCGCCACCTCCACTGCAGTACTCTCCCTTAGACCTCATTTGTCTAGGCTGATTGTCTCATACAGGTCTGCCAGTTCTTCTTCCACCAGTTCGCCTCCTCAAATTGTCGAGGTGGCCAGCAATATGAAGTCCCTCTCAATTTGATCTGTCATCCTATCCGCCAAACTACACTTTGAAATCTGTTGTTACCCTATACCATTGTACACGTCTCGTCCCTCGACTCTCCTCGGCTTCTCTCCTCCGCTCTTCGTCGCAACATCCCCCCCCCCCTCCCCGCCTCCCCCCCCTCCCCTTCCGCCGACCCGCCCGCCACTAAATCCTACCGCTCCACTGCCCTTCACACTGACTACCGCATCCGGATCTCACACTGCCACCGCTATCTTTGATCATACCTTTAATCCCAAACCCTAAAAACTAAAAATGTTAGAGAGCATAATGACCACTATATTTTTACTTTTATTCTTTTTTTATTTTTTGAAGAATATTTTTACTTTTATTCTTAAATATGAGTAGTAGTATTTTTATATTTATTAATTTTATGTTAAAAATTGTTCTTATGAATTATATACACCAACTTACGAATGAATAATATTATCTCCGTTTCATAATAAATGTTTAATCTAATAACTAAATTTTATTTTAAAATAAATCTCATTCTATCATGTAAAAATATAAAGTCATTTCACTTTTCCTTTTTTTCTCCTTAGCGGAAGTCATTTCACTTTTTAATTATGCTTTTTTAATATTCTCAAGTACAATATTTATCACTTATAAGGAAAGGGTGCAAATCCCAATATAAGATTAAATAAACTGTTTTGCATAGTTTTTTTTTTATTTGTATTAAGAACTCTAAAATAAAAATTTAATATGAGACCATTATAATATATTTTTAAAATAAAAATATAGAAATTTTGAGAGGTTATATAATAGGGAAAAAATATACAGTGACTAAAAGGTAAACTCGTTCCATGACCGTTTCATTGTCATTTATTCTTGTCCAAAGACCTCAAACAGAAGAAGAATTTGCGTAAATGTGGCCCGTCGTCTACAAGTCTCGCCAAAACGAAACGCCCATATTCGTCTTGGCACCAAGCCTCCGTCGCGGTGAAATGCCCAAGCTCCCCCACCTTGAAGCTCCCCGTAAGGTGCTCTAGGGTTCAAGCCTGAGAGACAAAAGTCATGTGAAATTTGCCCAAGCATGGTGATGTGTGGCAAACCATGTAGCGAAGCGCATGGTCTATGTATGTTGATGATTCCTCAATTAACCCGCTCATCCCTCACATCCCAAATGAACACGCCAAGAGAACGCAACACCGGGAAGACAAGAATTCCACAAGGCTCGGGGAAAAGAAAATATAAGACATACACCCTCTTGTGAGAAGTAAAGGACCTTAGAAAAGAGACTCCAACAATTTCAATTTACCGTAGACGAAAAGGCTTATTTATCGTGTTACAATTCAGATACTCCTTGTATTTGTCAAGCATGATTAAACAAGTGGTTCACGCAGAAATAAAAAAGTCAAACAAATTCACAAAATTTACCTCAAGAAATGTTACTTGTTCTTTAGAGATACATCTGGATAAGAGTAGCAGTTGCCAAAAATGGTGAGTTTTGTGACTAATTAATTGAATCAAACAACATATCATTTTTTTCAAATATGTTTATACAAATTCAGTACAAGTTTATGCTTTTTGGTGTAAAGTCAAAATATCCTACACTACACCTGTTTGCCAACCACCACAGTAGTTGTATTACCAGCTGATCTGATGCAGTTCAGTATCATTGATCATTGATCATTGATCATTGATCATTGATCATTGATCATTTCTCTGCCAACTTTTATTTACAGAATCTAGATATGCCCTTTTTTCATCTTTCAATTTCAAGATAATATATCATACACACATACCCATAAAAGATCAAAACAGCTCAATATATAACAGTTCCTCCCCAGCTATCACTGAGTATCATCAACATCTAAATATGGGATTACTGTTTGTGTACTCATAAATTTGCCTACACAGCTATTCTGTTTTTATCATAATATATGCTCATAACAGCTGCTACCCAGATCCACCACCAGACACACACACTTCTATCAAGTAGATCTTCATCTTCATCATCACTCAACCATTAAAGAAACTTAACTTTCTATCACTTCCCAAATATCAATATCAAAACTTGACCCAAGAAGCAAAGCAACCAGCTGAGACTTAAATGCAAAAAGAAACTACAAGGTTCAATGATCATGCAAATGAATGCCAAACAGCATTAAGTTTGAACTGAAACAATTCTACAAAAATTTAATGGATTTACATGTTGCTGGTATCCCAAGTAGCAAATAGTTCCCGTCTAATATAAAAAGAACAAGTTGTCCGGACTGATATCAAGGGAAAGAAGAGGAATTTCTATATTTGGTATTCTATTGTGTCTCTTTTCCAGATATTCTAGAAGCAGGGACAAGCACAAAGGCTCGTAATTGTAAACTAGTTTGTGAGCATAGTGCACCATATGCTGAAACATTTGTATAATTTTTTTTTTCTTGATACCACAAACTATATATTATATGTACTCAGCTCACAACCATTCGGTGCTAAACAAATATGCACAATTTTTTAAAAGCAATAACCGACAAAGGGCATGATCAGACTGAAGAATAAACTATATGATAAAAAACATTTGTGTTGGAAAACATAGTAATACAAGTTACAAGAGTTTACCTCATGAAGGGTAATTGGTTTAAGGTACCTCTTCGTCAGAAGTTTATATGGAGCCCCAAACACAGTAAAATTTTCATAGCCTAAATTAATTCAACTTGTATCAGCCAATTCTTTATGCTTTCCATCAAACAATATACCCAAACCCTTGAAACCAGCACTCCAGCTGAATTCTCTAAAATATGGTTCAACTACTGCAAACAATAATGACATTTTATAAATTACTTTATAAGTGAATGTTAAATAGCTGAAAGAATATGCATGCCTGTATACAAGAAACATTCTTTGAAAATATGGCTAAACATTCTATTAGAAGGGGAACAAAAACAACAATAAATTGTAACACTAGCTAGGCAGCTGTTATACATGCACTTGAATGTGAAAGGAGTTTAATGCAGAGTTTTGATAGTGATGACTTAGTTTTAAGCATCACTACAGAGTAAATTGTAGTGTTGGGGATTCAAACAGACCTGACGATATACTTATTTGAAAAATGGAGACCCGTAGAACATCAGGTGGCAACAAATTTAATTTCACGATCACTCAAAAATCAAACTTATAGGTCTTTTATGTAATTCATGTGGTTGCATCAATGTGGAAACACCATCACAATAAAACTTTGTACTTCAGTCAATTGACCTTAATTTATTACAAAGATTTACCAATTAAAATTTGAAACTCGTAGAGATTTATGATTGTTCAAGAAACATCTAAATGGTAAACAACCAAAGTAATGATAATACTACCAAATTAAAGTTTTGTAAAGCATGCAACTCTTCTAATACATCAAGGATTCCAGAATAGCAATATTGACAAATAACAAAGGGTTTTATATTATACCTTTTCACTTTTCAGTTTCTTAGCTATTGACTTCCAAATTTTGGCTAGACACCTAATGAACTATCTTACATATATTATCAACTATGAAATTAAAATAATTCATACTAGTAAACTATTTTGTAAATTTGAATAGAACGGATAAGAGATTGTTAGGATCCATAACATTCAAATAATCTCTAAATAAAATTTAATAAAATAACTGAAACACAGGCAAATGGTAGTTGAAGAATACATACTGAAGTATCTTACTCCATAATCTCATGTAAGCAAAAAATCTAAATAGATTACAGTTAGTCATGGATATGAGCTCTTGCCAATGCATATTAGTGTGGATGACAATGGTTCATAGCATCTTAATTAATTTGTTTGATCATCTGGGTTCTCTATATTGACACCACTAAAATATGTGAATGTCACAAATAGATCAAGGCAAGTGAGGCACTTACAGGCATGAATGCATAATGTACCAAAGCCAATAGAGATGCCAGTTTATCATACAAACTTCAAATGAGAAAGCAAGAAAATACCTGATTCTCCTGACATATCAACTTCTTTTCCAACAATAGATCAATACATCCTACCAGTGCAATCTGCAGCACCACAATAGCAACTTTTTTGCTTTATATTGCCATTGGAATCACGAACCTGGTCTATCGTATAATTGTAATGGTAAGTAAGCTCTTGCAAGGGAGGAATGTTTTCCGCAGCAAAAAACATTATGTGAGGAACCCTCTTGTCTTCATGATCATATAACACATTTTGAGCGTAAAGATTAGGGGAACAACTATGGTTGATAAACCTTCCAATGTTCCCACACCGTGCTGCATCAATTGTGAAGCAATCATCCTCCATAATTTCAGAAGAAACTGAGTGTGCATCAGGCATGAGAGTGGAAAGTCCGCCCCAAAGAGTAGTGTCATTATAGTTATTTCCAATATCAAACAAATATTCGTCATTACCAGTTCTCTCCTCAGCTTCCTTCCCCTCAAGGAGCTCTCCTACATACTCGCATATAAAACTTCCTGAAGAGATGGAATTCAGCGATCTCACACCCCAACCCCTTGATTCAGTTTTAAAAATTTCAAGCGGATTTCTGATGCCACGTTGAGAGACTCTATTAGGACAAGAAGGAGGGCACTTACACAAAGGACCACACTCGTAGACAAGGGGCTTTGCCTCAACAATAGCCCCATTGTAGTTATATGGGATCTCTCCTCCATTCATGACTGCACAAGAACACTTTTCAGATTCCAAGCACTTTTTCGTACAATCACATCCCTTTGGGGGAATAGGCCGGCACCAATCAGGATATATCGTGCGTGTTATGTACTCAAATGGTGGGGGCTTCTCGTCGTCTATGGTGTTCACAGCACAAATGGGAATAATTTCTTTTCCTCGAGAAATATCATTGTCACACAAACCTTCACGTACTTTACTTTTGTCGGACTTCTTCAATTGCTTCCAGGCAAGCTCTGGTTGACCTGGAATTCTAACCAAACGGAACTTGTAAACTAGCTTACCATGGTTCCCCTCTTCCTGCCAGGATTTCTCCACCAAGTAAAGCCCGTCATAAATGTATGTCATTATGATAGCTGGTCTGCCTCGTGCGTCTGATGAATCAGAAGCCTTAGTTTCCTTAAATCCACGTATCACCCTTACTGGATTCTTTGCTGATATACTATTATTCAAAGCAAGGTTTCCTCGTTCAAGTTTTTGATCTTCAGGCTCCTTATCCCCACCCATCATGTTTCCTCCTTGACCCGTATATATCAAGAAATCTGAGTTATCCAATTCATCAGCATAGCCTCCAGATGCAACAATACTAGTTGCAATAATCTCTCTGCCATGCTTCACATAGTCTATTCCACCCTGAATTTGGCGATGAAGGCCTATAAGATTAAGCTCCACCCTGTAGTGAAATTCGTCCCCAACTTCAATACCACGAACGGATCCCAAGAGTTGTTTGCCAGTGTTAACATATTTTCCTTTGTCCTTGAGAATCCTAGCTGCTGCAAGATCAATTCTCCTACGAGTAGTCCCCGAGGCTGGTTCCTTCGCCTTTGTTTCTTCTTCCTGCAATAGCTTCCTACAAATAGCTTGGAACAGACGCAATGTCTCCCTCACTTTATTCCGAGTAACAACACCGTCATGTTCATCGCTTTTACTAGGATCACTATGACCAAAAGGAGGAAGGCACAAATCAAATTTACGTGGTCGCATGGCCACATGAAATTCATCTATCTCCTCGTCATCTTCAGAATAACCCGGGTTTGAAACAATCAATTGACTTGTTGAATTCTGAGCGGTGTTACTTATAATGGGTGATTTTGTCTTCACTAATTTTCCCCCAAAATCCTTAGATTCATCCTTCTTTTTCCTGACTGAGTTAAGTTTGTAGGGTGTTTTCCCTTGCCTCCCCATACCACTTGCTCCAGCTGACAGAGCATGTACAATAACCCTGTCTGACGCAACTTCCAAACCTTCACAAACTTCTTGCAATTGCCCCTGAGAGCCAGATATATCAGAAAAATCTTCTACAGGACTTCTTTTCTCTGCGTAAATCACAATCTCCTTCCCTGCATTTCTAGGCGAATTGCCAACATCCATTTTACCTTTTTCGACAACTGTCTCATCCCTACAGTATTGATTACTTTCATTAGACAGTTCAAAGAACTTTTCCCTAGCATCCCCATGCAACACAATCACCTTAGAGGATGCAGACAATTTGTCCTGCTTCCTCATTTCTTCAGTGTTATGCAATTCACATTTTCCAGTAGGTGAATTCGTCTTCATTGACTTTACCCCAGAATCTTTAGATTTGTCATTCGTTCTCTTTGCAGCAAATTTTGACTTTTCTAGAAATACATGTTTCTTCCCTTTGATTTTACTCGACCCACCACCAACCGGGTTAAGTTTGTGGGACATTTTGTCCTGTTTTTCAAGACAATTTGGTGCAGCCCTCAGACCTTGTACAATCATTTGTCGTGACGCAACCTCCATATCCTCCCAATCTTCTTCTTGCAATTGCTCTGGAGGACCAGATACATCAGAAAGCTTCCTCTTAAATCTATTTTTCTTGTCAACCACAACCTCCTTCTCTATGTTTTTGTCTAAATCTTCAACGTCCATGTTGTCATTTTCAACCACTGCCTCATCTCTACAGTAATGATTACTTTCACAGGGAGGTTTGATGCTCTTATTTATTGCATCGCCCAGTGCGTCCTGCATCCTAGATGCTGTTGTAAATTCATCTAGCTTCCTCATTGCTTCAGTTTTATACTGTTCAGCTAGAGATTCATCCCCAGACACGTTCAAGTCATTCTCTTCCAATTCATTCTTATGAGCATCTCCACCTTGAATATCTTCTCCCATTTCCTTTGAGCCAATCTTCTTTGCCTCTTCAATGGAGTTGTTATCCACATCAATCCTCAGTTGGGCGAAACTCTTTGTCTTTGAAGAAGCAACCACCTCCGAACTCTTTCCACTAAGACATGGAGCATTTCTTCCACAAAACGGAGGGAATTCTCTGATAGCAGAAACTCTTCTTCGAGGAGGATAATCTTTAGTCGGATGTTTCTCTAAACCATTGCCCTTGGGAGCAACAATCAGCCCAGCGTCTAGTGAACTAGGCTGAATCAAGTGTTTCCCAGAAGCAGGGTTATTCACTTCATATGGATCCTTTAACAATTCAGGAGTTTCACGTCCTGGAACTTTTAAATGACCGTTACCGTTCAGTCCTGCATCATCTGCAGACATAATCAAGTGTTCTTCAGAAGCACACTTTTTCACTTGATGTGGAAACCTTGACAAATCAGATGTTTCAAGTTCTGAAACTTCCAAAGGTCCGTCCAAACCTTCTAAAGCCTTGGGCAACTGTGATAAAGACTCTGCAACTATTGATTCATGCCCATCCACCTGATTCAGCGTAACACTAGGCTGTGCCTCCTTGTAGTCCAAATCATTTATTTGTCCAATAGTCTCTGTAGGATTGGAACTTTCTGCTACTTTCGGGGACTGGGGTATGCAATCATTCCACAATACGTCACCCGTATTATCTTCACCTACCAAATTGTCGACATTATCAACAGTAGCTATTTCTGCCTTCTGAGTCAAATTGATTTGTAAGGCAAACCGGCCACACCCTGGTGGAAAATCACGAACAGCAGAAACTTTCCGCCGCTTATACTTGGGTAAAATATCACAAGTAAGACGACCTTGATTTTCCATTAGAAGCCCTCCCAATTTCCCCTCAGAGGGACCACCAATAACTGTTGAAACCATTTAGAGAATTATCCTACACACACAGTTTCTACTACCCTCATTCAGAATTTCAAAACAACCTAGAAACCAGCAAAATTTATCATTAGAATGAAGTCGCGAACGAACAACCAATCCGAAAACTGGGTCTCACTTCTAACATCAATCCTATTTCTTTAAATATGAAAAAACAAAACAAAACAAAATATACAGTTCAGCACCTTCACGATGTATATCAGGTCACAAACAATGATTCATGCCTCCATACACAACCTACCCCTCTTCCACATTCTCCCTGGGACAAAAAGTAGCACAAGTTCTATCATAATCGTTATTTTCCCGCACTTTCACAACACCCAAACAAGAATCACTACAGTACAAATCGGATCTCAAATAAAAAGAAAATTGCACAAGTACAACCAAACAACAATGGAGATTGCGGCGAAAATATACGCGAATTTAACGTTAGAGAGTAACTATCAAGAAAAAAAACTATGATTCGAATTTAAGCGTAACAAAATAATGGAACCAAGAATCAGATTAACAGACCTTAGGTCCGTCGAAGCATGAAACGCAGCAAGAGTTTCGGAGATGTCAATGATCGTAAAATCGGTAAGAGTGAATGTGCGAATCGGGGATTTTGGGCGGAGGAGAGAACTGTGGAGGTGAAGGAGCACAGTCTTTAATCCTATGCCTTGGAACACAGTAACAGGAAACGACGACGTCATCTATATGTCTTGCAACAAAATCGTTAAATACGGTTGCGTTTGCGTTTTAGGGTTAAAAGAGGTAAAAGCTTGCGTGGCTTCTTTGTCTCTGAATCGGAGTTTCTCGCAGGAGTTAAGTGTTGTGCAGTGAAAAAGGATTTTCTTTGTGTAACTGAGTTCTTTGAAGTTGGGATCTTCGGGTTAGAATTTTTGGTTTATGAGATTCTTGATCATTAGGGATCATAGTCCTCAAAATGATGTAACGGTTTAATGATTGAAAGTAAGTACCCTTCATTCTCTAATGATCGAGAAGATAAAGTGACATTGTTGGGGACCGAAAGTGAGCACTTTCATGACCTTCTTGAACCATGACTTTCAGTGCAAGACTGCGGCATGGGACCGAAAGTTGGAACCTTTAAGACTTTTTTTAACCATGAACTTTGGTGTGAAGTTGAGGCGTGGGATGAAGACGAAACATCTTCTAGACTTCTTTAAACATGATTTTTGGTTTGGGGATGCGACATGAGATTAGGATTAAGCATCTTGTAGACTTCAATTGTCCTAACTTTCAAAATGAGGTTATGACATGGAATCGAAATTGTGCTTCCTTTAAATTTGAAGAACTTCGTTCACTGATGGTGCGACGATGCAAATGAGTAGCACCGCAACTTGCGTGTCATGAATCCTGGAGGCATGTTGTTGGCTTGGTGCAGTTTAGGAGTTTTGTCGTTCGCCATCGAGACAATAAGAGGCCCGTTGTTGGTTTGGTACATTTTGAAACTCTCGAGAAGTCTGTTTGACTTTCAAAAAAAGGGATGGCATAGCACGGGTTGAGCTTTCTATCTATTCTTCATCAGTACACCTACAAAGTCATAACAATGTTGTACACGAGGGATGTCAAAATATAAATATAAATTTCAACTATAAGATTAAGTATTTAATTAAATTGGTTTTCTATAAGTTATCACTTCTCACCACATGTGACATTACACTAACATTTCTTAGAGGGTGTTTGGATTAGCTCATGAGCTAGGCAAACAAGCTCATGAGCACAAAATAGCTCTTTTCAATATTTGGTTATGGCTAAAATAGCTCATGAGCACTTGCTGATGAGCTAAAATAAAAGAGTTGGGTACCCCCAGCTTCTGATTTTTTAGCTCATGAGCAGTTAAAAAAAAGCTATTTTGACCAAATAAAAGACATTTATGTCCTTTTATTTTTCATCAAATTACACATATATTTATTCCATGATTCAATTTATTTATTTATTTTTAACGGAAATAATTATATTATTCCAACAGGAACGGTACACTTAAGGTGATGAGGATTACAAACGAAAAACCTAAACAAACCGACCTAAATGCAG
>JAYMTA010006501.1:0-10351 GCA_036897625.1 Pelargonium cotyledonis
CCTACTTAGGCCAAAACACACGGACATCATGCTTTGAAGCTTGAGACATCAAGCCAAGCATATCTCTACCTCATGCTTGTTGTTACAAACAAAAACAACAAGGGCGTTGCATATGGCAAGCTGTCCCGTCCAGCTTGCTTAGCCAAAAATTTTAGCAATTTTGAGGGAAAATGGGAACGACGTCTCTCGGGTCGTGACAAACTCCCCCACCCAATTCCGTGACGCCCTCATCACGTCTTCGTCCGTCCACCTTTGTGGACACTTGCATAAGTTGTTTTACAACTACTGCTCGGTCCGGCGGATGAAGAATGTTGTTCCACATTGGCATGGGAAGCCTCCATGAACAGATTTAAGACTCGGGAAATGGATGCAAGCACCTGCATAGCTCCCATTTGTTTCTCGTCCTCACTTGAGGATGGAGAGGATGGAAAGCTCTTGTTGGTTTTTGCTTTTCCCTTCTCCGTTTGGATGGATTTTGTATTTTCCCTAACCATGGCAGAAAACGTCTTTAGTAACGGGTAGGAACGGGGGCTGTGCATTCCCTCATTACAAATAAAACACGGCATGCTACGCCGTCTTTGATGCGCTGGTTTCGGCCTTTGTTCGCTACCGTTACCCGCATAGCTTCCTTGCAAATTATGCGGACTATTTTGCCGCACAAATCTGTCCGGACTACTCGGGTGTTCCATGCGCCTTCGGATGTGTGAAGACTCATTTTCGGAGTTGGAAAGCCTTGGCGAATTGCTCCTTCTTTGGTGTTTCTTATTTTGGCTACCACTGCTGCAATGCGGGCTAGGTTCTTTAGGCTTCGCTTCACGAAAACCATCAAGTTTTTCCGCATGTGCCATGGCGGATGCCAAATCTGTCACGTTTCTTCGCTGCAATTCTCTTGCTGCCCATGGACTCAATCCATCCATGAAACCGAAAAACGCCTCCTTCTCGAACATCTCCGGAATTTCCAGCAAGGTAGTGGAGTATTCTTCCATATATTCATGCAGCGTTTTGTCATGATGAAGCCTACAGAGTTTCGTGAAGGCCTCAAACTCGACGTTCTCGGGGTAGAATTGGACTTTGAGCTTTCTCTTGAACTCATCCCACGTCTTAATGTAACAACGACCTTTCTCAATGTCCATGCATCTTCTTCCCCACCATAGCATAGCGGATGCCTTAAGATACATGGCTGCGGTGTTGATCTTTTCATCGTCTTCAATCAATCCAACCGCTTCAAAGTACCTCTCCATTCCCCATAGATAGTTGTCTATTTCGCGAGCATCCCATGAACCATAGAACACCTCCAGACATGGAATTTTGATCTTCTTTCGAGGCTGGACATAAGAGGATGCAGCGTCCTCGCGTGCAAGAACTTTCTTGCACAAGATCAATTCATCTTGCAACGCTTCAACTTCATGTTCCAAGCATTCTCGCTGTTGCCTTTCGTCGGCCAGCGAGTCTTCCATTAGAAGCACCCTTTCTTCTAGCTTCTTTAGGGTCATTTCGAACCCTTGGACAACAGCACTTTCTCCTTGATTTGCAATATCTTCAACCTGCAAATTAAACACAAACAGCAACTATGACAGCGGAATTAGTTGCTCTGATACCACTTGAAACGCCCCGAATGAAATTGGCTTGATTTCTCGGTTGCGTCCGGCACTTAGACGATTTGTGGGAGTCTAAGTTAAGCCTTTGTGCTAATTACTAAGGGTAGTAACAGCAAGTACAAGTGCAGATTGGTATGGCAAGGAGAAGGCAATTTAGAAGGAAAGGAAGTGCACGTTGTAAAAGCTCTTTGTATTAAGAGTAAAAACCAATACAACCTACTAACTAAATTGCAATGAGATGGTGTCCATCTGTTTATACAAGTCTTGAAGGTTAATGGTGATCATTCACCGTCATTGCCTTTTGAGACCTTCCAAAGATGAGCAAGCAAGTAAAGCTAAGTAAGGCTTCTTGTGTTGACACCTCCACCATGCTTTGTCATGCTTGATCTTTCACTTAGGAGCTAGCTGTCCAGCTCATGGTTTGGTGCCTTAATCATGAAGATATGGGCAGCAACACCACATGCTTTTATCTTGAAAACATGGACAGCAATATCACCGTCATTGCTTCCATGACAGCAGCTGCATCACTTCTTGTGTGCTTGTCACCTACTTAGGCCAAAACACACGGACATCATGCTTTGAAGCTTGAGACATCAAGCCAAGCATGTCTCCACCTCATGCTTGTTGTTAAAAACAAAAACAACAAGGACATTGCATATGGCAAGCTGTCCCGTCCAACTTGCTTAGCCAAAAATTTTAGCAGTTTTGAGGAAAAATAGGAACGACTTCTCTCGGGTCGTGACACTAGTCTCCACAAAAGTTTTGGAGCCTAGCCTCCACAAAAAGTTTTGGAACCTCGCCTCCATAAAAGTTTTGGAGCTTACTCTCCATAAAAGTTTTGGAGCGTAGTCTCCACAAATTTTTTGGAACCTCGCTTCCAAAAGTGGTTTCAGAGGCTTGCCTCCATAAATGTTTAGGAGGCTTGCCTCCAAAAAATTTTTGGAGCCTCGCCTCCTCTAAAGAACCTCAGCTCAACATATGCGTGAGAGATAGCGTCACTCGGCGACCGTGACTCTCATTGGTTGGCAGACATACATTGTCTCCACCAGAACTATAAGTCCTCACTCACTTGTAGTGAAGGCAAAAATAAAGACCTAGCTCACTTGGTAGCCTAGGCCAGATAGCTCCACTCGGAGAGCTGATGAGTTCCACATAAGACAGACATGACTCTAAAGTGAGCATGACCGCAATCGGACTGGGAATCCATATCCTTCAGACTCATCTTAAGAAACTGAGTAATCTCTCAACAAAGGGAGTATATCATATTCTAATCACCCGCGGGTGAACAATAAAGATTGAAAGGCCAAGCCTCTTTCAATTAAGGGAGCCAAGCTTCCACAAGAATTTTAGAGCCTCGCCTCCACAAAAGTTTTGGATCTTCGCCTCCACAAAAGTTTTGGAGCCTAGTCTCTACAAAAGTTTTGGAGTCTCATCTCCAAAAAATTTTAGGAGTCTTGCCTCCACCAAGTTATGGAGCCTTGCCTCCACCGAGTTATAGAGCCTCGTCTCTAAGAGCCTCGTCTCCGGGAGCCTCGCCTCTACCAAGTTTTGGAGTCTCGCCTCCACCAAGCTTTGGAGTCTCGCCTCCACCTAGTTTTGGAGCCTCGTCTCTAAGAGCCTCGCCTCCACCTAGTTTTGGAGCCTCGCCTCCACCAAGTCAGGGAGTCTCATCTCTGGGAGCCTCGTCTCTAAGTGTCTCGCCTCTACCAAGTCAGGAAGTCTCACCTCCACCTAATTATAGATCTTCATCTCCAGAAGCCTAGCATCCACCATATTATGGAGGCTCACCTCTAGGAGCCTTGCCTCCATTAAGTCAGAGAGCCTCTTCTCCACCAAATTATGGAATTTCACCTCATAGGATTCTCGTTTCCATCAAGTCATGGAGCCATGTCTTCACCAAATTTTCTTAAGTGTGAAAGCTCGGCAGGGGAGTGCATCTAAGAGAGATTTTTCAAAAAAAAATTTAAGTGTTGGAAAATGTAATGTGTTTGCGCTCCTCGCCTCGATACAACTCCTTATTGGTCATCCTCATGACCATGTCTCTCCATGCTCCAAATTTTCGATGCGCTCCAAATTTTCCATGCACTCCAAATTATCTACGCTCTCAAGTCTGCCTCTCCCAAATTTGCCTTACGCCAAATTGGCCTCGCTTCAAATTTGGTATGCGCTTAAAATTTACCTTCCTCCATGCCTGACTCAAATTTGCCTAGCTCAAAGTTTTCCTTGCTTCAATGTGTTCCACACCTCGAATGGCCAGACACCTCAAGAAAATTTGATGTCTAATAAAGTTCAATCTTTCAAAAAGTTGACGCCAATGGTTGTCTCCCCGCGGAGTCAGCGTGAATGCAAGTCGGAAGAAACAATTTAGAAGAATGGTCACCATCTTCGAACGTCACTCCATCACGATTGCTATAAATCAAAATCGCTCGAAGTGGGGGGCAACTGATTTGGCACAAAAAATCAAATTAAAAACGACTAGTGACAAAGTGACAAGTGGCTCACCAAATCAATTCCGACACATGGACGAGACCAAATTTTGAGTTGAAGAATTAATCGGTCTCAGCTCGGGTCAGAATTGTATCATATTTTGGGATAAGAAGCCAAGAACACTCCTTAAGACAAAAAAATGAGGAAAATGGACACAAAGAAGCCACAACTCAAGTAGCAAGAGTAGGCCCATCTCAAACTAGAGGTCCAAGGTTCAAATCCCACTATACACAAATAGAGTAACATTTTTACTCTCATTATTGGAGTGGGACCCACCATGAACTCCCAACCGATCAGATGCCGCCACGTCATCAAGTGAGTTGAGACTTATAAAAAGGAATTTCTACCAAAAGGTTAAAGGACACTTCTTCATTCTTAAACTAAGAGAACACGAAAACCTCTCAACCGTTCTTCGTGTTCTTCGTTGTCGAAGATCTTCGAATCTTCAAACATACAATTAAATACTTGTGCTGAGATCCTGATTCTCATGCTGGAGGCGGTTCCTCGGACACACATCCAGCACTCCGCGTAACGGTGCATTCGTGCTTGCAGGATCACAGATCTACGAGATCACATTATCCAGACCACAAAGTCATGTCATCCAGATCATGAGAGCACGTCATCCAAATCACGAGGTCACATCATGCAGATCACGAGACCACGTCATCCAGATCACAAGAACACGAGATCTAGATCAAGAGACTTCAAACGAGACCACGAGATCCAGATACAAGATTGCAAGACCTCAAACAGAAGATCCAGACACGAGTCCACAAGACAAGATCACGAGACTTCGCCTAGAAGATCTAGGCACGAGTCCACGAGATAGGATCACAAGACTTCGTCCAGAAGATCCATACACGAGTCCACGAGACAGGATCACGAGACTTCGTCTAGAAGATCCAGACATGAGTCCACGAGACAGAATCACGAGACTTCGTCTAGACACGAGTCCACGAGACAGGATCACAAGACTTCGTCCAGAAGATCCAGACACAAGTCCACAAGACAGGATCACGAGACTTCGTCTAAAAGATCCAGACACGAGTCCACGAGACAAGATCACGAGACTTCGTTAAGAAGATCCAGACACAAGGCATGATCACAAAACTTTGAGATAACGAGACTTCAAGATCACAAGACTTCACCTATTAGAACTTAAGACCTCGTCAGCCAGCAGAGTCCCAAGACTCCAACGGAGCAAGCAAAAAACGTAGAGACTCCAACGAACTGAAGCAAGATACCTAAGAATCCATCCAAGAGAACTAGAAACCCAAACCTTCAGCCAAGATATCCAAAGACACCAAAGATCCAGATCCGAGTCCCGTCACCAACAAGATTGCGAGTTCAACGCCTGCCACGTCATCAGACTTCCACATGGATGAGTCAAGAGACAGAGACGACATCATTTCGTCACAAGATTCGGTCAAGTTTTTTCGTGTCGAATCAAAAGATATTGGTTGAACTACTACCATAAAAAATATCTTAAAATTCTCATCTGGAAATTTTAGTCGCCTTCTTTAATTCTTCGTCTAATTGTTTTCCTTGATCACTGTTGGTTTTTTTATCGGCGGTAGTTCAGTCTTTTCTTGTTTGTATTGCTTTTTGAATAAGCACATATTTAACTTGATTAGACTTATTATTTTGTTATATTCATTGTCACTATTGGCTTTTCTTATTCGATCCGCTTTCAGATACCGCGTTATCATCTCCATATTCACTATATGCTAATTGTGATAATATGTTTATTATGGGTAGAGTGACACTTTTCATGTTTTTCTGTTTTGAATCGTATTTTAGTATCTTTGTTAGTTTTAAGTTCATATTGTCTTTCATTATTGAAAGTTTGTCGTCCATTGTTGGAAGTGATTTGTTATTTCATTATGATTATGAGTGTTTTGCTTGGGAGTACAATTGCGCATTAGAAGATGAAGAGAGCAAGAGCGAATCTGTTTGTTTCACTATTACAATCAAGATTTCAACCAACCATGTGATAGTTGGTCGTTCTTGTGAACAATCGAGATCTGTGAAACAAAATATTGTTGTATTTAGTTCTATGTGAGCTTTTTTGTAGTAATTGTATCTGCAAGTCACTATCATTCTTAATGATATTATCATTTCCTTCGAAAAAATTGTTATCAGTTTTAATTAGTCTTGTGTAGGTCACACACCCAATGACTTATATACAAAGTCAGTCAACCCTGTAAAAAATAATTATAGAAAAAGAAAAAAAGTCAGTCAATGGAAAAGCATGTGGCTACACTTGCAAAGAAATCACATGGAAGCCACTGGGAATCTTCAAAATGTCCTTCAATTCTCTCTTCATATAATTTGATTTTGAGTTTTGCTGAATTGTGTGTGAGCAACATCCATATTTCAGATCATCTGTCATGATGATATCGCTAATTAACAATAACAATCTTGTTCTTGTTGTTGTTGCATTATTGTTGTTTATGTGCACAAGTAGTGAAGGTACTAGCAGCGAGCAGTGCCTGATCTGGCCATCTTCTTGCGGGAACGTCCGCGACATCAGGTACCCTTTTCGACTCAAAGGCGATTGCAGAGGAAACATCAACAACCTTAACATTGAAGTTTCATGCGACGCCAACAACAACCGGACCGTACTTTATGTACGACATACCAAGTTTTATGTGCAAGACATCAAGTATGGCCCTTTTGAATCATACCACAGTGATGCAAAAGTATGGTTGGTGGATGCGAGTGTAGTAGACAGTAACGATAGTTGCTTCATTCCAGCTCTGTCTCGCTACGTCTCCGGTTGCAGTTATAGCTGTGGATATTGGTGGTCTCCATATTATCATACAGATGGTCTAGCTCTGTTGAATTGCTCGAAACCCTTAAACTCGTCGTCCTCGGTTTCTGATCATAACAATATTTACTCTGTGGATACGTCTTCTTGCTCCTCCTCTGCTCACAATCACTACTTTTATGTTGCAAATGCTTCCTCTTTTGAACCTTCACTTCTTGATGAGTCTTGCGTGGTCCAAGCCACAATCCCATATCCACAAAAGCACCCATTTGATGAGTATTGCGGTGTGGGAGGCACAATCCCAGAAGAACCATTGATCTTCCCAATCCCAATCCCATCCATTAACACTACCATCTCTCTTTTAAACATACACCAATGGCTTTCAAACGGTTTTCAAGCTTCTTTTGAGGTCCGCACTTTGGAAGAGTGCTACCCCAAGACGTTTAAAGAACGGTACGTATTAATTAATGCGCTACATCGAAATAATGTGAAGTCTGTCACTACTTATATACACGTTGAGTCATTCACCTAATAGATTAAGCTTTTAGGTTGGATTAAATTCTAATATGATATCAGAGCTGACCCGTCAGTGTTGCCTCTCTTCTTGGTCCACGTGCAATATGATTTATTGTTATCCAACCAGCACGTGATTGAGCCCTCCACCTATTAGCTTAAACTTTTGAGTTAGATCTAGTTATATCACATACATAATCAGTCCATCTTCTATGGGACATTCAGTCCCGGGACAGTCCTTCTAATCAGTCTGGTCTTCGATACATCTTTTATGAACATATATTTGATTTTGTTGGTCACCCTCTGCAGGTGGAATCTCATTTGGTCTTGGAGTTCCTTTTTATTGGCTTTGGAAGCTACAAGGAGATACACATTTAGAATTATAATGCTGCAGTACTGGATAAATGCATCAGCTTATGACAAATGTAAGAACCTCCTTCTACTCCTAATAGGCTAATATTTTCATATATATCTTCTAGAAGGGGAACAAGAATTGCATACAAAGTTTAAGCGGTTGAGACTGTTCATGAGGTGATGCCATGCACATTATTAATTGATACTCATACTTCTCAGAATTGACGATGGATTATATATAATTAATGTGATTTTGTTCCAACAGGGGAAGTTCCTGTTTTCGGCACAATCACAGGTAATCCTATAAGTTTATGAAATTTTGTTCTCCATTAATAACATTTTCTATCGTCATAATGTGATTTTTGTGCAATTTAATCATAACTTGTTCTTCATTTTTACGTGATCAATGTATTTAAGTTGTGCGGCATTGAGTTAGTTCAAGTAATTAGATAGCTACGACAATAACACAAAATGAAGCATCAATCTGTGCATGCTCTAAAATAGGCCTTTTTCAAAGCTTGTTCTTACTTCGAATTTGAGTTATGTTACATATGTATATTTATACTAGTTTCTTATCCAGCGCTGCTCGGGTCTCTGTTTTAATCTGCATGAGTGATTCTTGATTTAATAATTTCTTGTAAAAAGTCAGGCATTTTTCAAAGCATGTTGTTACTTTGAATTTGAGTAATATTGCGTTATATATGTATATATACTAGATTTTTACCCGTCGCTGCTCGGATCTCTATTTTAGTCTGTATTTGTGGTTCTTAATTTAATAATTTCTTCAGTTTTCAACTAAATTTTAAAGTATATTCTTATCATGATATGTTTTTCTGTGAAGGTTTACTCCCAGCAAGAACTTTGTTGGGGATGCTTTTTTTGAGTGCTATTATATTACACAAATGGAGAAAGAGGCACTTATCGGTAGACGACGCAATAGAAGAATTTTTACAAAGTCAAAACAATTTGATGTTGATCAACTACTCCTACCGTGAAATCAAGAATATAACGCGAGGTTTCAACCACAAATTGGGCCAAGGAGGCTTCGGCTCCGTGTTCAAAGGCAAACTTCGAAGCGGCCATTTTGTAGCGGTAAAGGTACTATTGAACAAGGCAAAAACTAATGGGCAGGATTTTATCAATGAAGTGTCGACTATTGGTAGAATTCACCATGTTAATGTTGTGCGACTTGTGGGATTTTGCATTGAAGGTTCGAAACAAGCTCTTGTCTACGACTTCATGCCAAATGGTTCACTAGATAAGTTACTCTTTTCTAAACAAGACAATGGTACTTGTTCGGTGAGTTGGTTGAAAATGCATGAGATTGCACTAGGAGTGGCTCGAGGCATTGAATACTTGCACCGAGGTTGTGAGATGCAAATTCTACATTTTGATATCAAACCTCAAAATATTCTACTAAATGAAAACTTTGTACCAAAGGTTTCGGACTTCGGTCTTGCAAAATTGTATTCAGTGGATGATAGTGTCGTATTTCTCACTGCAGTACGAGGGACACTAGGGTACATAGCTCCTGAGTTGTTTTACAAAAACATTGGAGGCGTCTCTTACAAAGCTGATGTCTATAGTTTCGGAATGTTGTTGATGGAAATGGTGGGAAGAAGAAAGAACTTAAACGCATTTGTGGAACAGTTGAGTCAGATATATTTCCCAACATGGATATATGATCATTTTGATCAACAAGAAGAGCTCATGGAGCTGGGAGATGCAAGTGAGGATGAGAAGAAGATGGTAAAGAAGATGTTACTAGTTGCATTTTGGTGCATACAGATGAATCCAACTTGTCGTCCTTCAATGAGTAGAGTCTTGGAAATGTTGGAAGGAGAGGTTGGTCTCTTGGAAATGCCTCCAAAACCTTCAGTCCATCCAGGAGAGATGCTACAAGTCAATGCAGATAACAATGTGGCCATAGAGGTTCAAGCTACAACATGTAATGACATGGACATAACCACTCTTCAAGGAAGGTAATTTAACTAGCAAAAGTTAGTGATGTTACATGCCCATGTTCTATTTAAATGCAAGAACAACCTATTTCATTTCTTTAACTAAGTTAGAAATGTTACTTGTGATTTTAGGATATTAATATATAAAAGATATATAAGGATTGTATTCTATAGCTGATTATCACTCAATATAAAATGTGAATCAAATTACATTGCCTCAGGTAAACTAAAATGCTCAGTATGGAAAAGAATGATAAAAGAGATGCCTCAATAAATTAAATCTTATACAATCCCAAATATCTCAGATGCTAAAATAATATTAGTCAAGAGACTTTTCATGAGCAAAAACAATACACACACGTGTGCACCAAATACACAAGTAAATTATATATGACCATGAATACGTACAGTTTGAAACTAAGTGAGACGCAATGGAGCTCTTAGAACAAGACCAAAACATCTCACATCCTCGTAACCGAGCAACTCTATTGCAAAACAAGCGCCACAAAGTCCTACTCATAAATTTGCTTTCAAACCACAAGAAAAAGTTAATACCAAAATTTATACGCATCTTAAAATAATTTTCTTCATATACGTATCATTTTTAATTCAAATAGTGCAATGTAATTTAAAATGTTGGAACCATTAAAATTTTAAAAGTCGGCGCT
>JAYMTA010006502.1:0-10351 GCA_036897625.1 Pelargonium cotyledonis
ACCGTCGGTCGGCGGTGCTCAAGTCCATTGTGCGCGCCCAACGCCAATGGTCGCCTCCGAGGCCGTCGGCGACATCCAACGTCGCTCGTTGGCGCCCAACACCAATAGTCTCATCAGAGGCTTTCAGCGACATCCAACATTGCTCGGCAGCGCTCAAGTCCATTATGTGCACCCAACGCCAATGATCGCTTCCAAGACGTCAAAGAACTCGCAAGGCAACAAAACCCCCAAGGAGACGAGTATTTCCGTACGAGACACACACTCTCTTCCAAAGCCTTGCCCTTCCTTGCTCCTCCTCCCTATAGCCTCTCCTGAATCATCCTCCAATTTCTTAACCCTCCTTGAGCTCCAAAGACTACCTCGTTGTGCCTCGAACCCATCCAAAGGAGGATGTGTGTCCGTACGACACACCACATCCGTTTGAGACACCGTCCCCTCCTTCTCCTTCCTCTATGTTGGCCAAGCCAACCTTCAAAGTCTTCTCGAGTCCAATGTTCATTTCCCTCATGTCCCAAGACAATCCACAAGCTTCCCTTCAGCTCCAAGGCACCGAAGCACCATCCAAGATCAAGTGGTGTCCGTACGAGACACCACTTCCTCATTCTTTGCTTAAAGTTATCCCACATTCATTCCCATATATGCTTCCCTTCCTTATCCAAAAGATTCCAACAACTCCCCAAGCCCTATTGGCTCATCAAAGGCATCTCCAAGCACCACCAAGAGGAAGGAGTCCGTACGGGACACCATGTGTCCGTACGAGACACCATATGTCCATACGAGACACCATCTTTTTCTCCCAAGCCAAAAGTTCCCCCACACTTGTCCAAATTCATCCCATGGTGCCTCAAGTCCCTTTAAGGCCATGTCAAGCCTCTTCTTGGCCATCCAAAGCTCACCTTAGGCAAACCAAGGTTGTTTCTACCCAAAAATTTGCAGGCATTTGAAGCCAATCAAAGGTCGACATGGCATCCTGAGCGACCTTATCGAATCATAGCAGAACTACCACCGGAGGAGAAACCGGTAAGCAAGAGAGTGAAAAGAAAGGAAGATGAGAAGAGTCGTCAATCCTAGCCATAGTTAACCACTAAACACTATGTGGGGGCCATCTCCTCTGGAGGCCAGTCAGTTAACTCTCGAAAGAGGATCAGTAAATAGGTACTTACTCCCTGAGGAACATTTCTCTTCATTAACAGGTCACGTGAGAAGCACGTCGATCGAGTCCCTGTAAGCGCGAAGATGTTTAACATCTATTACTTGGGCGGGAAGGAATTTAAATTCCTCATTCCCCTTGACGATGAAGCCAACTGGGGACTGAGCCACTGACCTCCGTGAAAACTGTTTATGATATGGAAAAGCTCAGCACCGGCTGTCCAGATAGTTGGAATCCCCAAGTCAGAGTAAGCCTATAAATACCCTAATCTCTGTAAAAGAAGGGATCCAACTTTTGCTAAGTAAAATTCTTCTTCTCGAACCTCTGTTCATTTCCCTTTCCATTGTCCTTCTTCCTTCAGTCCAGACCACTGATTCTAGCACAAGAGACAGTGAACTGAAACCCCAACCTCGGTTGCATGGTTCTGTGGTGTTTGTTTTGTAGGTCTCGCCCTGATCGGAAGGTAATAGCTTCAAACTAGATCATCAGAGTATTTTTCCCCAAGGTCGCCGCCTACTCTTTGCCGGCGTCGAAAATTTCTTGATAGATCATCTCGCCCTCAGATTCTGCTGTGTGTTTTGAGCTGCTGATAACTTCAGGCTCAACAGTTGGTTCCATTGCCGGGAACATCTTGAAAGCCGCGTTCTAGATCTGATTTGATTGTTAAGAATTTATACACTTTTCATCGATGGCAAAGACAGTTCGAAAAGGAGCGAATCGCAACACTCGAGCAATAACGACACCTGTTTTACCTTTGGTGACTCACGACCAAGGCACCATACTTTGGCCACGACCAGGCACCACAGATCTCGTCAGATCTTGTACCGATCCTACTACCGACAGAAATCTCGAGACACCCAAAGAAGTTCAGGGGGAAAGGGAGCACGAGCCTGATTTGAGGGATGACGCTAATGCCGCTCAAATTTGTCGATCTGGCTCTTGAGGAGTTCGATCTCACATCACTTAGGGTCTAAGTGTGACCGCAATCCCCTCTCTAGTAGCTATTCCTGATCCGGAGGAAGTGGATAATGAAGATGTCGCAGATCTATTGATCCATGGAGTGACAACCGCTATGGCCAGTTTCAGCAATGTAATGGAGGTACTCATTAGAGCCGCTACTAGGCGGAATAAGCCTTGAGGTTTGGCTCTTGATGTCGCATTACCACCGATTCATACAACAAGAGGCAGAGAGGTTGGGCGACGTGCACTGCAAGTAGAGGCGGTCCATCCAGATCGAAACCACCAACCTCGCTGAGGGGAACCTGCGGAGGAAGATCCTTACCACACTCAGGAGAATGACAATGTGAGAGATCGAACATGACCTCCGATTTTGCTTTCCGATCGCCACAACACCAGATAGGTCTGGGAAGATCGAGAAGAAGTAGGACGCGAGCTAGATCTAAGAAGTAACATCAATACAACCCGAGATTGGAGATCTACTTCTCAAGGGGAGCATTCTCACAGTGCTTAGATCCCCAGTGTGACGGCGATTCCAACTCCTGTCACATATCCAACTCCCGAGGCGGAGGAAGTTAACGAAGACGAAGACAATCCTTTAGTGCGCGGAATGAATGCCGCTATGGTGAAATTTGAAGAAGTGATTGCGATGCTCGTGAGAGCGGCCTCCAGGCAAAATCAAACTCAGGTTCCGGCTCCTGCCGTCGCTGCGCCACCTGTTCGACCAGTTGAGGCAGAGGAACCAGATGTCGTGTGCCTCAACCTGAGGAAGCGCCTCCACACACCAATCGTTAGCCACATACGACAAATCCTAAGAGAAGACAATTCTGGCGCAAATTTTTTGTCAAAACTTGCAACCCAAGAGTACAATATAATCCCCTTGGATATGTAGCTGCAGATTCAAAAAGCGCCAATAATCGCTTCCCCAATCCGACTTCTCCCAATTTGCAAAGGGCAGAGGACATGGATCGACAACATTCTTGACTATCTCACAGATCAAAAACTCTACGAAGACTCGGCTGAGGCAAATTCCATAGTAAAAAGATCGACAAGGTATACGGTGAGGGATGGAAAGTTGTACCGAAAGTCAACCTCCTACAAACCTCTACTCCGTTACCTTTATCCTGAAGAAGCCATTGAGGTCGTAAAAGAAATTCACAGTGGAGTATGCGGACATGATCCGGGGGCCAGGACCTTGGCATAAATAATCCTCCGGCAGGGTTATTATTGGCCTTCCATTCAAAAGGATTCAGAGTGATATGTAAAGAGGTGTCTCGACTGCCAGGTACATGCAGATATTTCTTGAGCACCAGCGATGGAAATGTCCTATGTTCTCGTGACATGGCCCATCACCATGTAGTGAATGGATCTTATCGGCCCTTTTCCCAAATCTAAGGGGAAAACTTATGTCGTGGTTGTAGTGGACTATTCCACCAAATGGTTCAAAGTTAGAGCTCTCTCCTTCATGACTTAGAGTTGCGTGATGGAATTTGTCCGAGAATAAATCTTTTCTAGATTTGGGCTGCCACGAGCAATTATTTCAGACCACGGGGCTCAATTCCATGAGAAGTTCACTGACTTGTGCAGTAACTTTGTGCCACTTGTCTCCATTTGATCGGTTGGTGAAGGTGGAAGGCCTATTGTTTGAGCCTTTTTCGGTCGGAGACTCAAACACGTGAGAGAAGTGTGAGGGTTAGTAGATCTGTCGAGATTCTGATGCCGGCAGAGAGTAGGCGGCCACCTAAGAGTTGAACTTCCGACGAGAGCGGCTGGAGATTCTGGATCTACAAAACAAACACCAAAGCATGGTGCAACCGGGGTTGGGGTTTTGGTTCACCACCTCCAGTGTGAGAATCAGTGATCTGGTATGAAATGAAGGAGTGGAAATGAAACAGAGGTTTTAGAGACAGAGTTTCAATTAGTAAGAAATTGGATCCCTTCTCTTACCGCGATGAAGGGTATTTATAGACTTACTGTGACTTGGGGTGCGCGGTCCAGCTAGCATGGACGGTTGGGGATGAGCTGTTCCAATTCATGTCTAGCTGTCACGGAGAGCAGCGGTTAGTCCTCGGCAAGCTTTTTCTATTTGGGGGAGTTGTCTGAATTTGAATTCGTTTCCTACTCAAACGCTAGATGCCTGATATCCGTTTGCTAGCGGAGACTTTGACCAGCGTGCTTCTCGCGTGACAACTTTAATGATTCTGGAAGAAATTCTCCAGAGGACGGGTCCTCGCTTACTCTGTATGTTTCGGGGAGTTTTATTTGCTTTGGGTGTGGGGATTTTGGAGAGGTCTTGCTCATTGCTTTTTTGAGTCTTGCTATAGTGACACGTGTCGACCTTTGATTGGCTACCGGTACTTGAGAATTTTTGGGCATAAACAGTTGTCATCCTACTCCGAGTGACAGTGATTTATCGTTGTTGCTTGGAGTAGTTTCAAATTACTTCCGTTGGGGATGTTTTTTGAACAATCTGCTCTTCCTGAGGACTTTTAGATGCGTACGACGACGTTTTCTGTATTTGCACTCGAGACCTTTTGTCTTGCCGTAGACATTTTGATCTTACATGCTTGTTTTGGGGCATCCATTTGTGTCTATTTGCAGGGGCGCATCTCAATTAACTGTCTGACGCGTGGTGCGATCTTTGCATATCTTCTTTTTGATTACTTCCTGATCGTTGGATTTTATCGATCTTTGCTTTTCCCTGACATCACTGCACACTTGTTGGCCGCTAGTGGTTGGCGCAGAAGAATGCTCAGAGTTCCTTAGAGTAGTGGGAGGCTAGGCTAATGATTCCACTACTCCTATTCTCTGTAAACTTCCTTATTTAAACCCTTCGAGATTTCTTTCTTCTCTTTTCTCTCATCGTTGTTTATGAGATTTCCAGAGAAAACTCTTTCTTCTTCGCGATCTATTGTTGTTCGTGGGTGCTCTATTTTTTTGACGAAGTTTTTTACTTTGCCTTCATCGTTGCTCGGTGAGTTTCTTTGCTTCCGCCTTTTACTTTTGCTCTTGGATTTCTGGGTTTATCTGAGTCTATGTTTAGTTTGGTCTTCATCATCTTTTTTTTTGGATGCTTTTACTATTCTTCCTCGAATCGTTCAGTGAAGACCTCAGAAATGTCTTTCTTTGCTTCCGCCTTTTACTTTTGCTCTTGGATTTCTGGATTTGTCTGAGTCTGGGTTTGGTTTAGTCTTCGTCATCTTTTTTTTTTGGAAGCTTTTACTATCCTTCCTCAAATCGTTCAGTGAAGACCTCAGAAATGTCTTTCTTTGCCCCCAAGGAAGTTCCTTTATGGCAAGAAAGGGGTTTTTTGAGGAAAGAATGATCTAGGTTGGTTTTAGGGTTTTGGTCGAGGGTCTCTGTGATTTTGATGTTGTCTGGGTTGTGGCCAAGCTCTTTTCCTTTATGGGTTTGGTTCTCTGGATCCGACTCAGGAGAACCTTGATTCTGGTTGGCTTTGTGACAATTTTAGGGTTTTGAGGGTTCTGACCTTTTCCCTCTTTCTGGATTTTGGGATTCGTAGTCCGTTGTTGCAGTTATCGCTTCTTCAGATCTTTCCAGTTCCTTGCTTCAATTTTTGTGAGTATAAGGGCCCCGGGTTTCCTTTTCCAAGCGATTCTGCTCGAGAACGCCCTTTTATTTCGATGTTGTCTAGATCTAGGGTTTCTTTGTGTCCATCTCTTGATCTGCTGGGGGTCCATGGTTGTCAGTAGATCTATAGGCTATTCTGTATCTCTGTCTTTGTGTTGATGATATCTTCCACGATGTACATGCTCTATTTTGTAATGTAGCCAGGATGTACTCTTGGTTGTTTTTGTTGAATGAAATCACCTTGTTTCTCTTTTCTTTCCTGATTACCTCTGATGCATGTTGATCTCCATGCTGACTGTATGTCTCCCTGACTCGGTGGTTGACTTTTCCTGTGCTTTACTTGTAATTACTGTGATCGTCATGTCCCCGATTCCTTGTTCCTCAAGGAACAGACTTTCCTTGCCTTTTCTGTTTGTAATAACTACTGAGGACTTTTTGTGAAATCCCAAATTGAATTTTCTGCATTCTGAGACTTCTTGTTTATTTGCAGATCGCCTTTCTTTCGATGGTTGGTAGATCGAACGAGACTGAATTTCCCAAGGGTCAGTCTTCCAAATACTAGTTGTCTAGGCGGTTACTCTCTCGGGATCAGATGTTTTTTAGGACTGATCGAGCTTTCTCTCTTTTCCCTACTCTAGAGTATCTTGGTTCAAGGTCTTCATCCCTAAATAGGAAGGATCAATCGGAATCTCCTCGTTTGAGCGGCCAGGAATTATTTGTTTGCATAAGGAAGCGAGGCTATCGGCTTGGCCATCCCTTCTGCCCTTGTCTGAGTCGGAGGCACTCATTCTCAAACTCCTCTAGGGACTTTCAACCTATCGATATGTGCATTGTTGGTGAAGAAATTCGGGTTCCTCTTTTGATTTCTCGGAGCGAACTGATTTGTTTGGAGGACGACAGTTACATTCATCCTGAAATTCAGCGGGCTATCGCTGAGGGTCCATCTCTGATTCTTAGGAAGGAACTCCATCTGGCGGGTTCAACTGTGGTTACTCAACCTATGTTCAAATTGCTCTTTGACGACCTTGGAGTTGATCGAAAGAAATTTTGAGGGCGCATTTCTCCTGAGGTCTCTGGGGAGCTTATGTTCAGCGAGCCACGTGATGATGAATTAGCCGTTCGCTGGAAACTATTTGAAAATGGCCTTACTTTCCCGATCGACCCTTTCATTGAAGATGTAGTCACTTACATGGGTACGGACCTTATTAAATTAGCTGCGGTTGATTTAAAGAAAATGGTCTACTTTGCTGCCCTCTGTTGTTTATTGGGCAGAGAACCAACTCTAAGGTCTTTCATTTATTTCTGGAAAGTAGGCTGGAGAACTCTTGATACTACACTGATATCGAGGTCTGATCAACCCTGTCTTTTCGAGGAGCTTGACTTCCCAAATCAAACTTCTTCTGTTTCACGGATCTTTTTATCTTCTCAGCTAGGATGGAGAGTTCCCAAGAGGCAGGTTTCACTCGTGAAACTTGCTGGGGCAGATGTGCTCGTTTACATGAGGCCTTACGTCCTGATATGCAATCTAGAGAGGATTTGAGGACTAGTGTTGTTCTCACCTACCATGTTCCCCATGACTGCATGTACATCATCGATTTTTTGTTCTGGAAGGATGTTCAATATTACTCTGGCGCTCGCCACACGTATATGGATAACATCAAGCCTATACTTTTCTTAGTCCCGAATCGCAGGAATATGCTTATGCAGATCCATGGCCATTTTCTTCATCTAAGCTTCCGGGATGAGTGTCTCCCTTGCCAGAGTCCAAATAGAGATGATCACTGAGCGATTGTTGAGCGTCATATGTTTGGTATGAGTGGTTTATTCTAATTTTATTTTGATTTTGTTGACAACTCTTTTATAGTTCTGAGCTCCCTTGCCGACCCATAGGTACCTTCTTCTTGGAATCTTGGACTGAGGAGGGTCGCAAAGAGTTTAACACTAGACTTGCGAGGGAAAGGGTTGCTCGTTTCAAGTACTTCGATCTTGCACATTATGTTCCTCTGGCAGCAAAATTGCCTTCAAGCATTCCTTTTTCTCTGTGTTGGCATGATTCCGCTAGTGCCCGCGAAGTTTCTTCTTTAGGAGCGAAGAGGAAACCATTCGGGGACTTGAGAATGGACTTTCTAAAGAAAGCTAAACATCTGGAGGACGCTGTGGAAGCGAGAGCAACCATGACCGTAGCGAATCCTACTGTGGTGAGCTGCGCCGTGTCAAGAGAAGTCAGCGGGGTCTCCCTTGGCAGAGATCTATCTGGTGAAGAGAAACCCTCTGGGGCCAACCGAGAAACTGGCAAATATACTGTTGAATCTCCGGGTGTCCCCGACACAACAGTAGGTGACCTGACTCATTTCTTGGAGGGATACCTAGGAGGAAGTATAGCCCGAGGACCTTCTTCCCATGGTAGTGCTACCTCTGTCCTTCCTGATTTTGTACAGTCAGAGGATAAGAGGATTTTTCATGCAGCTTATGGCTCGGGCGCCATAGTTCGATGTACTGATGCCCTTAATCTACTCGATACTCATCTTTTGGAGGTAATGTTTGATTTATAGTTTTGCATCCTTCTTCTCCTTCTCGGACCTTTGTCTTATCTTGGTTTTCGCACTCTTTAGGCCATAAAGGCTACTTCTTCAGTTGGAAAAATCATCACTGTCCTCTCTAAGGGGGTGATGGCTTCTCAGAGAATTCATTCCAGGGAATCTCGGGAACACGCCAACTAGTTGTCGAAGCTGAACGGTAAGTTTGAAGAAGCCGTTCAAGCCAAATCTTAGGAGATGATTGTTGTTGTCCAGGCTGAACTGTCGGCTTTGCAAGAGAGGTCCCTAGCTCTTAGCCAACAGAATTAAAAACTAACAAGGGTCAACGGGGCCCAGATAGAGAATCTTAAGAATCAGGTGGCTCAAGCTGAGAAAGAAACTGCCTAGGCTAAAAAGAAGAAGTACAAAGCGGTGCGAGAAAGGAGTAGTGCTTTGGCTAGGGCAAAGAAGGAGATGTTAGTAGCTGCTGAGGAATCGGCTCAAACTCGGACAGAATTGTCTACCCGATTTGAGGAACTCTCTGCTTTAAACCTGGTGTTAGCACAGTCAGAGAATGAGAGGAAGAAGGCTGAGGAGCTGGTTACAGCGGACAAGGCTCATTTTCTCAGGATGAAGGCAGAATTGATAAGTCTTAGGGCTGAAGCGGAATATCTTTGTCATCGTGCTATGAGAGTAAAGGAGCTAGAAGCTGC
This sequence comes from Pelargonium cotyledonis, assembly GCA_036897625.1. Classification (NCBI taxonomy): domain Eukaryota; kingdom Viridiplantae; phylum Streptophyta; class Magnoliopsida; order Geraniales; family Geraniaceae; genus Pelargonium; species Pelargonium cotyledonis. The sequence continues at coordinate 8,928 of JAYMTA010006502.1, forward strand.
CCTTCTTCGGAGACAAGAGGCCCAACCAAAGTCAGCAAATGCTATTTTGAGAACTCCCTCCCCAGTACGCCTCTTTCCTTATTAGCCTTTTCTCCTTTTGTTCTGATTGATAGTTTCTCACCCTTTCCTATTTTTCCTGTCCCCTTTTAGGTGGGTAGCTCTTCCCATCACCAATCCTTGAGTAATTCTAAGCCATTTCCTCGGACTTTACAATAAGCCAGAGCACATCTTGGGCTCCGAGACTTTTTCGCGCAAGAACGTCGGGCAGGAACGGTTGAAGGAAAATGCAGTGGTTTCAGGGTTATTGTGGGTCAAGGCATTTCTCTTGAAGAACTGGCAGACTGGAATGGGTCTTCTGCTGCTCATCCCTCTTTAAGAAGACTTTACCCCTAGTTTCCTTTTACCGTAGACGAGGTGGTGATGTCCCGGGAACATGGCCTCCGCAGCTCTGAAGGAAGATTATGGGTTCCTCCTCCTGTTAGAGCCCAAGGTACTTTTGTTGCGGTGTTGGGTGAAGAACGCAGTCTTGCAGACCTGTCCATGGAGGAGGTTAGGCGCAACGAGTCCATCTTGGGGAAGAATGAAGGGTGACTCTCGAGGTACGATCTGGTGGTGGGTCCTGCTCGAGAAGAAAGTATCTGTTATGCCAGAGGAGGTGCTCGCCATTCTTGAGATCGCCCAGTTCCCAGGCTAACTAAGTTAAACCCTCTTTAGGAGGTCCTTGAATATGAAGAGGTTTCAGATGAGGAACAATCTGAATGAAATGTGTTTTGCTTTCCTCATGTTTTTGGGTACCTGCAACTTTTGAACAATATTTTGTATATGTGTTTTATATACAAGTAACATGAAATATTTTGCGTACCCATTGTTTTGTTCATACTGCTTTGTTGTTGGTATTTGGTTTTTATCGGTCGTCTGGTTCAACCAATATACTTTGTTCATGATCAAGCTGGTCGAGTCATAACTCCTTATGCCTCTTATCAGCCGCGTGCTAGTGTCAGACTTAGAGACAAGGTGAGATGAGCCGTCCTCTGGAGATAAGTATGAGGTAAGATATCTTTCAGAGATAGGTCCCGGGCGTGATTATGCCTTTTAGAAAGGAGATGTCATAATCCAAAGATTCCAGATATTGTGATATATAGTGATGCGCTGTTGGGTCCTTCGGAAAGAAACCTCAACGAGTCGACTTACTCATTCTAGGGGCGTGACTACATTCGCATAAGGCGTGGTTAAGTTATAATGGAGTAGCTCCCTAACTTCAAGATGCGTGGTCAGGTCCTCCGAAGAGAAACTATGACACCCCGACTTCAATGTCCGTGACTAGGTTTTCAGGTTACCAGAACGCGCCGGCTTAGTCTTGGAGGATGCGTGGTTTGGCCCTTTGAGTACCATAGCTCTCCGGCTTCGGGGGGCGGGGCTAGGTT
>JAYMTA010006503.1:0-10350 GCA_036897625.1 Pelargonium cotyledonis
AGGAGACGGGGATGGGGGCGGAGAATGCAAAATCCGCCCCCGCCACGCCCCGTTGCCATCCCTAGCAAAATGTGTTTAGTACAGGAGTACTATTATCAGCTGCAATTTCCTCTTTAATTAATGATCAAATTTTGTCACTTATTATGATGTATAATTTAATTATTGTCTAAATTCCAAACAGGTATGTTACATGTGTACAATCATCTTGTGTGCATTTCTATGTATTCATGTAAGAACCTAACTGCAGATTCCCATTATGTATTGAAATCGTCCAATCTCTCTTTCTTTGCAAATAATAATGTAATATTAATTCAAAACAAATACAGTGATTTGTGTGATTAATTTATAGTCTTGTAGAGAATCCAATTCCAATCCAAGAAACCCTACATGCGAATACAGAATCTCATACCGGATATATATGTTGGCTTGAATGAGAATTTTAAGGTTCTCTTTCATGTTTACTCAAAGGAGAGAAACTTGTGGATGCACCATTGAAATTCCATTTGATTCTCCATGTAGCCAATAATTTGGATAGACAATTTAAAGGAAGATATAAAGAAAAGCACAAGTATCAACCTATCTATTTCATCTTGGATATATGCCAAAACCCTCCCTTGAATGTGTGTGTGGGTATATATGTCCAAAGCTTGTTCTTGTATGTATTGCTAAAACCTTTATTCCCATCTTATCTTTGCATCTATAACTTGAAAAATGCAAAATTTAAGTGATCAGTGACAACACATCACTCGAGAATTTGAATTTTACAACTTACACGCATGATGTGAAGGTGCAAATGATAATGTTATTAATCAATTATGTATTAGAGAGAAAAATGGGAGCAATTATTGAATGTTAGGGAGGAGGATAATAATTACTTGAATTAAGGGAGCTGTCTAGGCACAAAATTAACAACTTTATTAGTTTTTTTATTTTTAATATGATTAAATTAAACTAAACCTTGGAGTGCTTCACTGCTTTATTCTCCACTGCCCTTTAACTTCAGTGGTGTATTTGGTACCTTGTCCTTGTCGTTATGGATAATTGAAACCACTAGTCTTCCATTAAAGCTATTTTATGCCAACCTAATTCTCACTTTAATCACAACCAAACACCACCAGACTTCTAAACAAGGACCCTTTTTTTTCTCTCTATTGTAGACCTTTTTAGCTTACCAACTCTTAGCCTCCCTTCAGAGCAAATCTTGTACTTGGATTCACAATCTGGATCATCAAAATGACTAAACCAACCTCTTACCATCCATGCATTTTAGGCCAATCTATATATCATAACTCTAAAATTCATATATTCCAACAACAACAACAACAACAAAGTATATACAATGACAAAGAGAACAAGATACACTTATATTAGATCCCCTAATTTGGAGCTAAACGTACGGATACTTAAATTTTAATCTGACTTCAATCGTATCCGACCAACTTTTCAGTCAAGATTATCTTGTAGAATTTCGAGTCATATAGACAACCCCGCATAAATTAACACATTTTATGCCTAATTAATAGTCAAAACAAGATCGATCTATCCGAAACCTAAATAAACACAAAGCCCAGACTGGGTTAGGCTTTATTATCAATCTAAACTCGAATATACTTGATCTAAATCCGAAATTGTCACCTCTAATTTGTATGTTTCTTTAGTCAGATTTGACACTAAATATATAATGTGTGTGAGATCATGATGAGGTACTTATGGGTGAGTTAATTAAAGGAGTCAAAACGAAAAATGAAACTGCAAATAGTGTGATGATCATGAGTTGAGTTTAAATGGAAGGGTAATTTGGTAACTTCCACTGAAGGCACCATAAACTAAATTAGTACTAATTAATAATATGGCAGCCACTAAGGAGGTAGAGTTTTAGTGCATGCCCCAACAAAAGGAAAAGTGGTCTTCTTCACCTTTTCAACTTTGAATTTTAAAACCTAAAGACAAAACAGATGTCATTCTTTACAATAGAAAATGTCAATTTCCTTAACTTATCTCTAAGATTGCCACTCCAATTAGTACATTATTAAGTGTATGTTTTGTAATATATAGCTACAAAGCAAGCAATATATGATGCATAATTGCACTCCACTCTGTATTGAAACACAGATTAAAAAGATCATCAACTAGCTATTATCAGTATCTTCAGGAACACAAATTAATATGGGTCTCATGCATTTCAAGATCAAGATTGTTCTCATTCTCTTCCTTATCATTTCAGCATCACTTCTGTCATCTTCATCAGCAGGTTCTTCTCTCTCTCACTGTATACATTTATCAATACATATTTTACTGTCTTCTTCTGCAGAACCTTACTCTTGACAGACTTGTTTTATACTCTTAAATATATATATATATATATATATGTTGTCAAGATGAGAAGCTAAAATATATATACCAGCTTATTAATTAATAGGTTATATCAGTTAAGTTGGTTACTACAAAATAAATATATATTGATGGTCAATTTGCGTATATTTGGCAATATATATGGACACATGCATGAATCTTCTTAATAATCTCGAGCCCAACCTACCAAATTTGATATTTTACATTGTGTAAATTATGTGTTTGGATTTGCAGGTCGAGTTGTGAGTAAGTTCTCCAAGGAAGTTGATGCAACTAATGAGGTAATTTCTCCAAGTAAATTATGTATTTTACATTGTGAAAGTATATTGTGTAAATTATACTGGACCGAAGCTGATTTCCGCAGCTAATCATCTTACAAACCCGTCGCAAAAAAGTCAGCTACAACCCTAATCAACAGCTATTGACCGGTCTCCGTAGCTATTCTGTAACTGATCAAATTAGTTACACGAAATTTGGTCAATCAGCTACGAGAAATTCTGCAGCTGATCATTGTTTTTCTTTTAGTGTCAAGAACAAAATCCTAAAATATATAGACTTTTCTAAAGAAAATGGTGCACTTATTGAATAGCAATTTAACGTTTAGTTTCATGGTTATTGATTGTTGATTTGTAGGAGGAAGTGTCAAGAGAGGAGTCATACGAGGAAGATGGCGATTCCATCCATGAAAGGCTGCTCCGAGCAAACACGAAAGACTACGGGAGATACGATCCAGCACCGGCCCTCGTAAGGCCTCCTTTCAAGCTCATACCAAACTGATCTTCATGCACCATCTCCAGCTAGTATATATATCTATATCCAAATCAGAAGTAACTAAAAGAGTATATATATATATATATATGTAGTAGTATGTTTTAATTTCCAGCAATCATATGTAGTCATATAAAATAGTTTGTGTCTGCAGATACATATATACTAAGTTTTGAAACCCCAATTAAATAAATGTCTTATATATGTATCTGTGTATCAGTTAAATATATATGTGCATGTGTATGCATGGCATCCATGTTTTATAGTTTGATGAGCCCAGCACCTACTGAAATGATTGTTATTATCATTATCTTGCGCTTTTGCAATGTTTGTGTTACTTTTCTATTTTGTTACCAGCAATATATTCAAAATCGAGGTAGATTAAATGGAACTCGAAATAAAATACGAGTCATTGAACGAGTAATATTTGCAAATGGACATTTACATCGATGTTACTATAAACTGAAATATTTCCTCAAGAATATATATATATAGGAGAAAAGTGAATCTGCAAAGTTTCTTTTCAACTGTGAAATTGAAAAGAAAATGAGATGGGTTGAAAGCAAGTCTGGTCTTGATTGAAATTGTTGAGGTGTGTTTGTATTTTTCAGAGAGAAGTGACCCACAAGTAGTTGGGCAACAACTTGTTGCTATACCGGTCTTCAACTTTCACTCAAGCTAATGATTGTTTGTTGACAACCAATGTGTAAGATAAATGACATGACATGCTCAATGATTTTTTTATACACTTTATAGAATGTGTACGTAACATACGTATATATTATGCGAGTCCTAATACAGTGGAGTTAGATTACATTTATAATTTCAGCAAAATAAACGTATATTTCGAAACTCTATGTATAATTGAGCATATCAGCTATGGTGTGTATGGGCTGGTTCCCGCTCATTGGGTCTATATTTGAGCTCAATACGGTTTTGATATTATCAAACCGGTGAAGCCCAATAAATATTGAAAACCGCGTTTTTTAATGTGAGCGAGTTATGGGTGGTTGAGCGGGTTAACAGATCACCGCCCATAGCTAATGGGCTTAGGCCCAATTTCAATTTCCTGATAAATATTATACTTTTTAATGGCCTTTGGCCCAAAATATAAACACAATTCCTGATAAAAATTGCATTTTCTCGTTTACTTAGAAAATACAACTTAGAGTAAGAGTATTTCCAAATCTAACATACGGATGAAATTTTTAAGTTCACTCTATTTAGGTTCTTCTCCAAGGCGGAGCTCTCTAGAGATAGTGGTTTTAGACTTAGCTTCCATTGCATGTAACAGTAACCGGCGTTTCAGCTTCTTTATGTTTGCTCCTTTTCGAGATGCAATCATTGAGTGGAGTATTCAGCTAGTAATCTCTGGTTGTGGTCTAGCAGTCAGTATAGATTGTAGTAGATTGGTAGCTCATCATTGTGGGATGGTTCAATTTTCTTGTGTAATTGGTTCTGAAGTGAAGTCACATTTCTAGTTTTAAGTGGGAAGCCTTAGTTATCGAGTCTTTTATTAGACTTGTGAGTTACCTTATTAGTGCCAGTTTGAAGAAAAGTTTGAGTTTGGGTAGCATTGTTAAATCTTCTTTCGTTGGTATGTTGTGTTCTCGGTTCTTTCTTGGTTTAGAGTTGTCTGTGTTTAGTGTGAGTCTTTTTCATGTGTTAGTGTTTGTGTTCTTTGTACAAGCTTAGATTAGGGTTCTAGGGAGCGTTAGTATAGTTGGAATCTTCTTTGTCCTTTCTGGTACTTCATAAAATCTTTTATTCCTTTTATGGCGAGACAAGGACTGGAGGTCTCTTGTGCTCTTCCTTTGGTAAGTTGCAATGCAACAAACCTCCAATGTTCCTTACTAGCCATCCTTGTCGACAAAAGGAATTTTCCTTTTCCCTTTTGGATTCTCTGTTGCATGGTTGTGGAGTCTATATGGACCCTTTGAGGTTCAGAGCATAGAGGAGAGGAAGTATCTCCTTGTCTTTTCCAACCCTCGTGATGCTTCTACTATTCTTAATGGAGATTTGTGGAATGTGGTTGGGGTAGTGTTGGTAGTGGGGACACTTAATTTGTTTACTTCTCCAAAAAATATTTGATATCCCATGTCCTAAATTTGGATTCAGTTGCATGGCATTCTTTTTCCTTTAGCTATCCGGATTTTGTAGCTTATGTGGGTGAAATGGTGGGTCCAGTTCTGAAAGTTGATAGAAAAACCAATCGTGAAGGTAGATGGTCATTTCAGCGAGTGAGGGTGTGGATTAACTTTGAAGAGCCTATGATTCCTGACTGCTTCCTAAAACTGGATAATGGGGGTGCAAGTGTGGATCCAGATTTGCTATGACCGGATCTTTAAGATTGGCACAAAATGTGGTGTCATTGGGCACTCTGCGTACTCATGCAAAGTTCCCATTCATGTTGCCAAAGCCAAGTTGGCAAGAAGAATGAGCACTGCTATTGCTCTTGGAATCCATTCGAGGATTGTGTTTGAGCCCTCGACTCGCTTGTTCTCCCTGGATCTTCGTCCTTTTCCAGATACTAAGAAGTACAAGAACTCCACCATTTTCATGTCATAAGGGGGAAGAAGGCTTCTTCCAGTTCTGTATGCCTTCCCAAATCCATGAACGGACTTCCATTCTCTCTGATAGTGGTGATGAGTTCTTGGGAGTTCAGATGGGAGGACATCAGGAGGCAGGAATGGTGGAAGTGAACCCTCTGGCCTCAGCTAGATCAGAATCTGTGAACTTTTTTGTGGTATTAATGAGAGTGTAATAAGGGGGAGAGAAGAAGTTGAACTCCAAATTAATGTAGTAGTAAATGTGGTTCATGTGGGAACTAATGCTAGATTTTTGGATGATATGGTGGTAGATTCAGTCCAGGTGGTTGGGGCTAAGGTTAGAGTAGAGGCGGTGGTATGTGCGATTAGGAGGTTAAAGAAGGTGGAGAAGAGTTGCCGAGTGAGCGACAATCGCCGAAGAGAAAAAAAAAAAGAAAGGAAGGTGGTAGAATGGAGGATCAGGATAGAGAAGTGACAAATGGTGTGCATGCAGCATGCAAGGAGGGAAAAATGGATTGTGGATCTAAATCTATTGGGACCACGCTGCTAAGTCAAATGATTAACCAAGTAGCAACTGAGTCAGTTGGACTGGGTCAGAGAATGTCATCTGGTGAGGAGGGAAGAAGAGTGAGTTTGATGGAAATAGGTGAAGAGGATAGACGTGATTTCATTGGGGGTCATTTTGGTCAAAACATTTCAGAGGAAGGTGTAGTTGGGCTTGAACCACTAGTAGAAGCAGATCTGGGCCTTCTTCTGATATGGACTATTCGTCTAATAATAGTCTTAGCAATCAATCCAGTTTGGGTTAAGCCAATCATCTAGATTCGGCCCCGGATCAAGTGCTAGATCGGTTCAAGTTAAGCTATCCAAACTCTTCATCGAGTTTTACATTGGGGCTAAGTCATTTTGTCTCCCTTTTCTTTTTGCAGCAGTTCTCTTACCAAACAGTTCAGAAGATAGTTGAAAATCAAAATGGACTTTTGTATTTGGAATTGGCTCCAAGGTTAGTCAACAAAGATCTGTAGGAGGAGGTTCTAGGTCAAGGGGAAAAAGAAGTTTTTAATAGAAGAGAAGGGGAGGAACCAGTGGTTGTGCTATCATCAAGCAGTTGAGACAATTCTATGGAGATTGTGGGTGCGAGAAGGAAGCTGATCCCAAATTTGTTGGCCACGTTAGAAGAAGGTTCATCAAGATTTTTGTTTGAAGGATTAAAAACCATTACCTTGGACCTGTGGAACTAGAAGTTTGAATATGATGACCCCCTCATCTTGGGAAAGTCGTCTGAGGAGAATGAGGGTGTGGAGGAGGAGGAGGAGGATTCGATTTTTGAAGTGGTTAGAGAAGAACTCATGGAAGAAACAGTCTGGAGTTCGGGTGCTAATGGAAGAGGAGGAGTTGTCCATGAGAAAAATATGATGGTTGGGTCAATGGATGAGCAAGAAAGTGAGTTTGTCTGCTATATTCAGGAGGAAATCAGGTGGGAGGGGGTGAAGAAAGTGGCATGACGCTTTGAATCCACTTCATCCTTTCCAATATGGGTGGAGAATGTGTCAGAGGGAGGAAGCCTTATGGATTGTGGGAGGAAAATAGCAGCGTTTGAGCCCGAAAGAACTAATGGAGGAAAAAGAAGGAAGAAGATGGTGGGCTATCCAGAGTCTGAGTTTGAGGAATATGGCTCAGCAACATTTTAAAGAAGTAGAAGCATGGTCCAGTGGAGAAGATGTGAAGAATTTTTTGAATAGTTTTCCATCTATTTTTTGTAAATGGGCAACCAGACGAGTTGTGTCTAGGGCTCATAGTTTAGCTAAGTTAGGGAAACAAGGCTTCTGTAAAATTTGGACCTCGTTTGGTATTAGTTAATATACTTCCTATAATTATAAAAAAACACCATATGGATGAAAAAACCATTAACAATGGATAATTTAACAAAGGCATAAAACCTAGTTTAATAGTCTATGGTTAATTATGAAAAAAAAAAACATCTCTAACCTCATTGGACATACTCTTTTTTTTTATAACATTGGACATACTCTTAACTTAACAAGTTCCTGAATATTGAAAAATTGAAATATTACAAACCATAAAACAAAAATTCAGCCGTCAACAAAAGTAATAACCAAGAACAGATCCTCCAACAGCATCAACAACAGCAACTCAGCAACAACAACTCATGTAGCCTTCAAGCCCATGACTAGGTTCATCAAATTCGGACAAAGTAACAAGTTAGTAATTAGTAAATATCACAAATGAATATAAAAACATTGAAGCAAACTAGAATGATTCAGAAATTACTTTCTTCTACACTATCTATGTCCATCAAGTAGGCATCCAATGTGATTGGATCACTAGTTTTCTTAATCCAATCTTGAGTACAAACTAGTGATTCAACCATTCTAGGGGTCAATGATCACTTGTAATCAGTTAGAACTCGTCCCCTAGTGCTGTATGCACTTTCAGAACTGATTGTAGAGATTGGAATGACTAGAATATCTCTTGTCATTCGAGAAACAACTGGGTACCTTGGAGCATATATCTTCCATCACAACAATATATCGAAACCAGAATCAAACTTCTCAAGTTCCTATTTCAAATACTTGTCAAGTTCACTTCTACTACTACTCTAGTTGCTGCATTTGAACTGCTTATAAGTAGTAGCCTAGTCACCCCTTGTTGGTATGTCACTACCACTAACCACCTGCGCAGGTTGGGATAATGACGTACCAGCACTCACAACATACAAAGTGGAATAGTCTTTAAACAAAGCATATAAAGTATCATAAATGGAAGGATACATTATGTTTATCACATACTTAACAAAGTCTAACTTGTGCATCAGATCAAACACACGAGCAATGAAAATCAACAAATTCAGTTTATCAATATCACCCTAATACTTATCATACTTCAACTTCATTTTCATAGCCATATTAGAAAAATAGAACTCATCACAATTAATAGCATCATTCAAAACATTGAAAGCGTCACCAATCTCATCAATTATCAAATTAGAGGTAGTGCACTTGTGACCACTAACTCTAAGTGTAAACTCATAAAAGTGCTCCAAAAACTTTATAAAACGTTTTATTACAACTCAATCATCATCACACAAACAACTAGTAACAATACCATCAACCCTACTCAATTTGAATTCATTTCAATACCAAAAAAATGGGTATTCACCCTCATATCTATCAAAAATAGATTCAAATATAACAGTAGATTTAAGCATCAAATACATAGAATTCCAACGAGTGGAAACATCCAAACACAGCAAAGACTTAGTGCTAACATTCTCTTGTTCAACACACAACTTAAACTTAGTCAATCTAGCTGGAGATTACTAAATAAAACTCATAACTATTCTGACTTTCTCAACAGATTTACCCAATAAAGACAAGTCATCAGACATAACAAGATTAATAAACCTCACAACTATTATGAATTTCTCAACAGATTTACCCAATAAAGACAACTCATCAGACACAACCAGATTAATAATGTGAGCAATGCACCTCATATGCATGAAACGATTATCCAAAAGACAAGAACTAGAAGAAGACTAATTCAAAAAAAAAAAAATTCAAATTCAGCAGGGCAATATCATTTGCAAAAACATTATCAACGGTAATAGTCAAAATAGAAGAAATACCCCAATCACAAAGAAATTTACCAATAGCATCCCTTTTATTACTAATAATGAGGCAAAATTTGAATTTTTTTTTTTTTTTGCAAAACTCAATCAGTCATAGAAACATATTGATCAATATGATTTGAAAGCTAACTTAGTTTGCGATGAAATTTTTTTTAAGTTCTACTGATATTTTCAAACACCTATCAATGTGATTTAACATAGAACTAGTTCCATCTTTTATATGTAACCAGAGTACCTTCTATCACACAACATGCAAGCACAAAACAAAACATTTCACTATCTACAACAGGTTTAGTGAAAAAAGTCTCACACAGAGAGGACATGGTTTTCTTATCTCTCACTCCAACAACATAAGCAGGAGGAGGGGTATTAATCCCTCCCACTCAGAAAGCATTGTGATAATACTAAAGTAACAGAGAGGTACTAGATGATGATGATGAAGTATTAAATACCATGGAAATCTAGATACAGAGAGGTCATTAAAAAAGTACCAAAACTGGAACAAATAAAAAAGAACTATTCTTCAAGATTCAACACCATTTGTTACGTCCATTGCATCTTCTGTCACTGGAATGCCGTGACTGTTACTGCTCCATGGCCGATGGAGAGAGAGATTTTTTGAAGCCGAGAGAGAGAGTTGTGCGTCATTGGAGCCCTCGTCATGGACAGACGTGAGAGAACATATCAGAGCAGGAGAAAAAGCCCTCACCGAGAACAAATCTAAGTTGGTCGATGATGTTGTTATTGCCGTTCTCCACGCCGCCGTTGATGTTAACATTGAGAGAGAGAGAGAGAGGTGTGTGAGAGAGAGAGGTGATAACTCGCATTTTATGCTAGTTGTTCAAACCTAAATTACGCATATTTGTCCTATTTTGCCCTTGTCCTAGTGCCCTTTTTGCCCTTAAAGAGTGCTAAATGCCCATAAGTTGCCTAATGTCGTCTTATGTTGTGGATTTGTTCACTTTGGTAGAATTTAATGATTTTAGCTCATATTTAGCTCTATTTGTGCCACTTAATCCTTGTTTTAGT
>JAYMTA010006504.1:0-10349 GCA_036897625.1 Pelargonium cotyledonis
AGCTCACCTACATCAGCATTGGTTGACAGCTTATATTTGTGATGCTATATTTTGGTTTCACCTGTATGCTGTGAACTACATTGATATAACTTGTGCTATTTTCTTAATTTGGTTGTTAATCCTTACATATTTTCTTTCAAAACCAATGATTACTGCTTTGAGCTTGTTTTATATATCCAAATGATGCAGATGGATCCTGCTTATAGGCCAAGCTTAATGGAAAATGATGCAGGCAGATCTGGTGCTCTTCCTTTTGCTGGCTCAGACTTAGTTTTGAGCCCTTCGCAGTGGAGCAGTCATGTTGTTGGTATATACTTTTTTTTAGCCTTTTTTATTTTCAATTGTGTTGCCATGATGGTCACTTAGTTATGAGATGTCACTTTACTTGCCTTAAGTTTAATTCATTTTTTATTTTTCAAATTGCTTTACGATGGAGAAACTGTGTGGCTTGAGGCAAAGTGTCTTTAAAGAATAAACTTGTCTCCACTCTTTGTTTTCTCTATTGTAGTGTTTTTGTACAATGTTGCTTGAACTCGTTTGGCTGTTGAAGTGTGAGCATTATCAACTTATTTTGCTATGTTGTGCTTTTTCAGACTTATAATTATATTTTAATTTTGATCAGGAAAAATTAGCTCCTGGATTGACCTGGATTCAGATGATGAGATCCTTAGGATGGATTCTGAAACTACTTTGAAGCAAGAAATTTCTTGGGCTTCTCATCTTTCCCTTCAGGTCTGTTCTATTGAATTGGTTTTTCTGTTTAAATTTGGGCTGTTTAAATTTGTAATTTACTCTTGAGCATTGCAAATTGGTTGTTTTGAGAGAATCACGTATATGTTCATCTTGTCTGCTCTTTGTTGTCAATTTTGAAAGTTTTTTCTATTGTTTCTCACTAGTAAAAGGTCACCTGGCATTATTCTTAATGTTTCTTGCCTTGGTTAAATATTGAAACCTAAGTTCATAAACCTTTGCTTCTGATGTTAGAGAATTTGTTTCTGTCCTATAATAGTATTTGATATGATTTTGCTCAGCAGTTAACAAATGAAGTTGGGCAGAGCATTATGCAAGCATATTAGATTTTCCAAATCAATCTGAATATCACTTTAATTTGGCTTGGTTTGACACAGGGTAATTGTGTTGAAAGACAACAAGAAAAATATCTACAATCATAAATAAACATAAATGTCAAATTACTTGTTTGAATAGAAGAAAGCAATAAAAATTTCAGTATACACAACTGTTTCAAGATTTTTGCAATGAGAAGCGGCTGTAAATATGTTTCTAGTTGCCAGTTACTGTAGTATAATATTACACTGTTTTTCTTTATGCTTCTTTTTCCCATCAATACCTTTTGATTTTTGCTATTAATCATCTGCTGCAGGCATGTCTTCTTCCTGCCCCTAAAGGAGCATCCTGTGCTAATTATGCCAGGTGTGTAAATCAGATTTTACAGAGCCTGAGCAGTATGCAGGTAGCATTCAGTAGTTAAATTTATAATCATTTCACTTCTTCCTTTTTTTACCTATAATTATCATTTCCTTTACTTGTGTTTTCTTCTACTTCACTATAGCTGTGGCTTAGGATTCCACTGGTGAAGGCTGATGATGATTCTATGGATGCAAACTCTAATAATTTGGTGAGTGAAGTATCTTCCTTCAACAACGGGGTCTTAAATCATAACTCTGAATTCGTTCTAGTATTTTTCTCTTTAGGATTCAGCTTGTGAGGGGTGATTTGTTCTTTATTTGTGAAGAAGTTTTTATTTTTATTTTTTATAATGTTATTGTATCATTGGTCTTTGTCTATTCTCTGGTAAATTTCTGAATCTATTTTTATTTTCAATTAAAACTAAAAGATATTCACATCTGATTTTGCTGTGCTCATTTTGTTTGTTAATAATATTTTTCTTTTTAATGCTTAATGTCCATTGATATCAATTTTAAACTTTGTTTGGACTTTGGAGGCAATGAAATTTCCTGTCACCTAATATATTTTATTGTTCACCTGGAACTGATTGGCTAGATGGCTTTTCTTTCTCTCACTGTATTATTATCTAATTTAATTTGTCTGCAGATTGATTCATGGGAACTGTGGAATTCATTTCGTCTTCTTTGTGAACATCACAGCCAGCTATCTATTGCCCTTGATATTATGTAAGTCAAGTAAACCATGCCTCCCTGTTTTATGATAAGATTATTGATGGTGAAAATTCATTTTAGAACCGTACAGCTATTAAACTCATTTTCATGTATAATTGCACATTCATCAGGTGTTCACTACCTGCAGCAAACTCACTTGGACGCTGGTTTGGAGAATCGGTTAGAACGGCCATAATAAATACCGATGTAATTATATAATGATGCTTCGTTGTTGTATTTCACGTATGTGTATTTCTCATAGCATTTGTAATTATTTAGGTTGTAATGATTTCATTCTTGGTTTGCTAGTGTTTTTTAACAAATACACGCGGCTATCCATGCCTGTCGAAGCGCCATCAGAATCTGATTACGGGATTTTTTAACCATTCCATTCAGGTACTTATAGTTTTGGAACTGGATTATTGTTGTTTTTATAAATTTCAAATCCTTAAAAATAACTTGTACCTACTATATTTATTTGTACGAATATTTATCTATATATGTGTGTGTAAGCACTGTTCTAGGATTTTGCATGCTATCTTGTTCTGTTTCCTTTAATTGTGCAAAAACTTGATTCTGTTGGTTTTTGGTACTTCTCGGGTACTTCAAAAATTATAAATAATTTAGATATGCATAATTTTAATAAAAATAAAGAAACAAATTTTTCTTCTGTCCTGGATTACTATTCCAGGCCTTGTATAATTATTGTAGATCACCAATTTATGAGAACCCTTCCTCTTCTAACCTGCCTTTTATTGATATATTTTTTTTTGAGATCTGGACTAAAATCATAAATCAAACACTTCATTTATTCTATTAATGAACCATTCGATATAAATGAAACCTAGCAAACTGAAACCAATCTCATTCCTTCTTCTCTTCTTCTAACTGAATATGTATTGTTTTTTAAAGTGTATTACATATTTGATTTTTTTTCTATTTAAGTTATAAGTACCCTTCCTTACCCATACCTAGATTTTCTAAAAATAGTGGTACCAACTTACAAGGTATTCGTGCTTAATTGCCTTGATTCCATCCTTTGGGTAGTGGCGAGGGGAAAATCTGGGTAGCATTTCACATGTGAACTTGAGACTATTTCACATACTAATTCAACAATAAATTTCGTCATTCAATCATATATATATTTATTTATTTCATAACAGTAACTTTGCTGTATAATTTCAGGTAGTGGTTTCGGGAAAACCTGTGCATGGTACTCCTAGTGAAAGTATAAATTTAGTTTCTAATGCTGGTGATAATAATATGGAAGGTATGAACTGAACACTCAATTTAAGTGACTTTTTTTTTTTGGTATACTTTGCTTGGTTGAGTAGAAGTAGGTAAAAGCTTTTTTCATATTCTTATGTGTTGAGCTGGTGCCATCAGTTACACTGATTTTTCCTGTATTCTAATTGTCTAGGTGTTCTGCATATTTTTCTGTTATTAATTCTGACTTGTTCTTGCTATGTAGGCAAGCAGAGACATCCATTAAGGTTATATCTAGACTATTTTGGGTATCTCTATCAAAAGATGGATCCACTTCCTGAGCAAGAACGTTTTGAGGTAGCTTGTTTACCCCTCATAAATATATATGCATATTGGTGTGCTTATGTGCTATTATTATTTTTTTATTTACCCTTAGTTTTTTACAGCTCGGTTATAGGGACTTTCTACAATCTCCTTTGCAAGTAAGTTTTTTTTTTAATTTACAACTATAGGGTCTGGTGTTACAAAGTCTTTTTTTCCTTGTATTACAACTTGTTTTATATTGCAGCCACTAATGGATAATCTAGAGGCCCAGACTTACGAGACATTTGAGAGAGATGCAGTGAAATATATTCAGGTACGGCCAGTTCCTTTTCTTACAACTTTTTATCCTACTGTTATCCTAGTTGTAGTCACCTGGAATGTTGAATGTTTTGGTGCACACCAACAAAAACTGGAATGTGGAATCCTAGGGGTTCTGGAACCTGGAATGGTGGGGTAGACTTATTCAGAACACTTAATTCAGAAGAAAAAAATGTTTATTTGGAATGTCAAACAGTTATCCGGAACTCATAACAAATTAGGTTTAGGAGTATGCAATAGGTTTGCATTACGAATCAATTGGTGTTTAGGTTCAAGTTTGTGTGTTTAAATTACTTATTATATAAATCATTAGTTATAATTGTAATAAGTAAATAGATGTGGCATAAAAAAAAACTGCTTGTAAGAGATATATACAAAAACTGCAGTATTTTGATTATAGTAAAATCAATTATTAAAATATGTTTAACCTTAAAACCATATTGGATTTGGAGCTGCACATTCTATTCCTCTAGCACCTCTGTAATTCTTCATTGTAGCAGTGCATGGCTGCTCTCTTCTTTGCTTTGATTCTCCTCTCTTCTGAGTGCCTCCTTATCTTCTCTTCTTAAACATCCATCATTCCATCCTTCTTTAAACATTGGGTACATTTCCATTATCAGCATCTTTGCCCACAGACCACCAATTTGTGTGGCGTCGACACCGGTAAAAGTTTAATTTTTCATTCTTCATATCCTGTTAACTAAAATGCTGAGCTCGCTGGCGCTCTACAATCTGGAATGAGTGATCCGGAATGCGATTATGATCTTAGATGACTTGTTCTCTGGATCATGTTTAAAACCCTTGCTACATTTTTTAGTATCCCTGCACAAATTGAACAGTATGTCAATTTTGCATGGATTAAAATTGAAGTTAATGGTAAATCTATCATCAAACCGCATTCATCCAGCAAATTCACCAGTGTTTTATACGGACCTCAATATTATGCTCTAGGATTTGTGTAAATGAGATTTAACAAAGTTTTCTGCTGGCTAATTGCATGAATTTGCAATTAATGCCTGCTTATATTCCGTGTTTTCTTTTTTTTTTAATCAAGTTCTTCAACTTTTCAGTACCAAAGAGCAGTAAGTAAAGCTTTGTTGGATAGAGTCCCTGATGACAAGGCGTCTACCACAACCACGGTACTCTATGCATACTGACTTCTTTTATATTTCTCTCACGGTTCATTATGTCCTCATCATTTTGCCATATATCTTATACCATATTTGCTGTTTATTGAAACTTTATGCAGTGAAGATTTTAAGGATCTCTCTCTTTTTTGAATCTAGGTTTTGATGGTTGTTGGAGCAGGACGTGGACCTCTTGTTAGGGCGTCATTGCAGGTTTGTTACACACTTGGGATACTCAGTTGAAAGGTGTCTCCATTTGTTTGAATGCAGGCTTTGTGGTGGCTTTTGGGATTTTTAATTTTTATTTACTATGCATTTGCCTTAATATAGGCAGCTGAGGAAACTGGACGTAAGCTAAAAGTTTACGCAGTTGAGAAAAACCCAAATGCAGTTGTTACGCTCCATGTAAGTAACATATTATTAGTAATATATTGCAAGTTGTATTAACTTTCTCTATCAAGGAATCTGTACTGTGTATGACATTTATTTCTCTTGCTGATTAAGTGGCTTTTTTTTTTAGCCAACCTTGGCTAATAGTGTGTTATTGATTAATTTGTAAGAAAAGTTGTATCATTTTTACGAGGCTAGTAGTTCTATACTGCAGAATCTAACACAGATGGAATACCATCTTGTTAGTGTATTGAGTTTGATAATGCTGACTTCTGCTTAATTTTTTTATATTAAGTAATTGATGTTCGAATTACAAATTTTAATTTTTGTTATGTTTGATATCATATCATATTGCGTGAACTTAGCAGAGTTTAATAAAGTAAAAGACAGAAAGTAGATTTTGTTTCATTGCCTTTTCTTCGTTCCCCGTTTTCCCTTTTCATTTCATCAGACCCATTAGTTATAGCGTGGTTTTTATTAGAGATGATTCTTTTGTTGCAACAGAGTCTGGTGAAATTGGAGGGTTGGGAGAATACAGTTACCATAGTCTCATGCGATATGCGTTGCTGGGATGCTCCTGAAAAAGCTGACATTTTGGTGTGTGGATATTCTTCTATTAAATTAGTTTGTGTTGCCCCCTATTTACCTGACTGTCAATTTGCTTTTCCCAATTGATCTACAGGTTAGTGAACTGTTGGGTTCTTTTGGGGACAATGAGCTCTCTCCTGAGTGCCTTGATGGAGCTCAAAGGTTTTTGAAGCTAGATGGAATATCAATACCCTCATCGTATGTATATTTTTTCCAATGAAGTTGCTTCATAAGTTATTTGTTTTTATGACTGACTTTATTTTCTTTAGGGTTTTTTTTGATAGTTTGACCATTGGTTTGTGCCATGTTTATGTTTATGGGAGGGTGTGGAGACATCTGTTCCTTTCAGTTTTGTATGTCTTGATAACTAGTATCAATAGACAATAATCTTCATCATAAGAATGTGAACTAATCCTTTAAAAGAGCCACTTGATGAAAACCAGTTTTTTTTTTTTTTAATTGAAATCGAGGATGAACAGTCTTTGCGTTCTATATGGGCATTTCATATCCAATATTTTGGGAGATGCTGCTTGAGTTTTAGGCCACCTAGAGAGTAGTTGAGTACTAATGTTCATTCTTCTCAGGTACACAAGTTTCATCCAACCTGTGACAGCATCAAAGCTATACAATGATGTATGTTTACTTTTTTGTTTGATCTACTGTCACTTGCTTCATGTTTCAGGCTTCGCAATTCAACTCTGTGTTTATGTTGCAGGTGAAGTCTCATAAAGATGTCTCACATTTTGAAACTGCTTATGTTGTTAAGTTGCACAGCATAGCCAAACTTTCTCCTCCGCAACCTGTATGTTTTTTCCATCTGGATAGTGTTCTTAGCCTATTGTCTGGATCATGGCTTTTCTGATCATCATATTTTTTGTTAAATTAATTAGATAACAGGTATAAGGGATTAATTTGTTTGTGAAATTCATGTCTGGATTTTCTCTTTTGAAGGTATTTACATTTACTCATCCGGATTACTCTACTAAGAAAACCAATCAGCGATACACTAAAATGCAGTTCGAGATACCTAGTGACACTGGATCTGCCATGGTGCACGGTATGTGTCTATGAAACCTCATTTTCTTGTCTTTATTATTGGATAAGTTTGGTGCTATATTATCCTGAAAACTGTTGTGGTGATCTGGCTTACTCTATTGATTTTGGTTCATGGAGAAGTTTCTTAATTTGTACATTTATCGGATGTCGCCGAAGGATTTGCGTATTGCTTCAAAATGATGTCTATCTGGCCCATTATTTTAATATCGAACATTGGTGAAAGATATTGTACAACTTATTATTGTCACATCACATTAACGACACCTTATTTTCTAGCTGTACTTCAAACTGTCATATACTGCCTTGAATCCCGGTGTATGCCTTACAAATGGTTTCTGAGAATGAATAGTACATTTTT
This sequence comes from Pelargonium cotyledonis, assembly GCA_036897625.1. NCBI lineage: Eukaryota > Viridiplantae > Streptophyta > Magnoliopsida > Geraniales > Geraniaceae > Pelargonium > Pelargonium cotyledonis. The sequence goes on from JAYMTA010006504.1 coordinate 7,506, forward strand.
GTCCAAGTTGTCGTAGATCTCTCTTCAAAGTATAGTAACTGATATAGTAGATAGCATGTTTATTGTTTTATATGGTGGTGGAAATATAGGGACTTATTCCTTTCGATAATGCATTAATAGGATTTGCTGGATATTTTGATGCAATACTCTACAAGGATGTGCATCTTGGTATTGAACCATCAACGGCAACACCAAACATGTTCAGCTGGTATGCCGATTTGTTTTGCGCAGTTTACAATTGTTACAGCTATTTTGGAATCTTGACAAAGTGTTTCATTCATTGGCATGCTTTTGTTCAGGTTTGCAATATTTTTTCCGCTAAGGGTGCCTGTGCAAATCAGTCCAACTTCTACTCTTGAGGTGCATTTTTGGCGTTGTTGTGGTTCAACCAAGGTAAATAATATTATTTAAAGATTCGACTAACAAAAGTAGTAATCTAATGCATCTATGATCGAATATTTGAAACCGTATTTCTCTGTAAGCTTGATCTTTCATATGTTGGGATGTTGTGCAGGTCTGGTATGAATGGTGTGTGGCATCTCCCAGCCCTTCTCCTATTCACAATAGCAATGGTCGTTCATACTGGGTTGGCCTTTAGTGAACTCCGATATTTGTGAGATGACTTGTAGTTGCAAATGAGAAAATGGTAAGGCCGTAAGAATATCAATATGTTGTGAAGCTAGGACTAGAACAAACTCGGATAGGTAGTAGGTGACGAGTGACGAGTTATGTAGCCAGATTTTGAGCTCCACTGTTTGCATTTTAGCAACCGGAGTTTTCTACCAAAGATGGGCGAGTTCTCGTGGTCCAAAATAGACAGTTGCTGCTTCTTTCACAGCTTTCTGCAGTGCAGTGTTTGTAGGAAGTGTTGTAGTTTGGCCTTTTGAACCTCAAAGCTGTGAAAAATGAAAAGTTGAGTTTAAATGCCATTGCTTCTTGATGAACGTATTGTTTATTAGTGTATACATGCTCAAAGATCCTGCAATGGCTGTAACAAAAATTGAGCAAAGGTCAGTCACATTCTTTTTAAGAATTATTGATAAAAACATATTCTTGAACCACTGAAATAAGAGTATTCTATTCCGACCTCTTTGTTGTTTTATCGCCTATTGAAATATGATTTTGATTCAGTTAATGTGCTGGTTTTTAATATTGATTTAGATAGTTTATAAAAAAGTAAAAGTATCAACCCGAATTTTGATGTTTTTACCTAATTTAGTTCATGAACTTTTATTCAAAAACAATCCATAAGCTTTTGTGTTTCACATCAATTTGGTTGTTGAATTTTGTTGACCCGAAAGCCGAAATGGTCATTGAAATTTCACAATTTGATACATTTGGGGCCTTAAACTTTTGATATAAATTCTAATGGCAAGAACCATTTTGGATTGTGAAAGTTTAGGGTCCAATTTGGGTCAAAACAATGTCCATTGACAAAATTGAGATGAAACACGAAAGTTCACGTGCTATTTTTGGTTAAATAAAGACTTCGTATAGATTGATGAATTCAAAATACAATGGATTCTATGTATTTTTGGAATCTAATTTTTGAAATATAAGATTTTTGATGGTTAAAAGTATCATGGTTGTTTATTTATAAGAAAATTAAAATATTGTGTTCGCGGTGATGAAATAAAGTTAACAGAATTTTAAGAAAATGATCATATACGTTCTTTAGCACATATTTTCTTATGCAAAAAGTTTTATTTTTGGAATTGAGAAAATAAAATGTCATACACAATGGCTCGCGAGAAGCTAAACCTTGTGAAGAACTAAAGATGTCTTCTACGAGGAACTCAATGCAAATTCTTTGCTTTATGCTTGCAAGTGCTCAAATCTCGATCCATTTTGTTTAGTAGTCAACAACAACGATCACCACCTAAATTTTCTTTTGGAATGTGATGCGTGCAGTAAAATAGCGAAAACATATACGTAAGGGTTGTTGAACCACATGGCCGTAAAAGTAATTGTAAGTGAAATTATTTGTAAAATTAACAACAACAACAACAAAAAAAAAAAACAAAATTGTTGAGAAATAATAAAGAGAAAGCAATTCAATGTTCACCAATTGTCAAATAAGTTTTTTTGATAAATAGATTAATAGCTATGAAATCAGGAATTAGTCATATGAGTAGACAATTTTACATAAGCTATGCAAATCCTAACCCGAGTATATTTGCAAGTCTTAACCAATCTTAACTTAATCGATCCTTAGTACATTGCGGCTACCGATAGGGTTCCTCTATCTATACACACAATGGCTCATAAGCTAGGTTATGGAATTGAGAAAACAAAAATAATATTTATTTTTGTTTGACCTTTACACACAATGGCTCGCATTGTTAGTGTCAATTTTTTCGAGTTGGATCGAGTGACCCTCAAATTAATTAGGTTTTTAATTTTTTTGTCAAACTTGTCTAGATGAATTGTTTTTTTTTTTGAAAGGAAACAACACTTATTTTATTAATAATAGAAAACATTACATAAATGGGTAAAAAACGCTACTTTGGGGAACCAGACAATGACATAGAAACCCGAGCACACCCAAGTCTTACATGCGCTGATTCTAAATTGTGAGGATAACATTTCCTCGATAAAAATCTCGGCAATAATTGCCGTTACATCCACCATAACCAAACCCCAACTTTCCCCCTAAGTTTGCATCCCTCATCTTGGCATCCTGGGTCCTAAAACGAGACCCAGCAAGGCAAACACAGTCCTACTAACTCCTGGCCACACATCAGGCCACCTCGGTGGTGACACCTCACCACCCACCACACCTCGCACCTATTCAGCTAAGCGAGCCACCTCATCACGGCTCCCCTGTTCATCAACAATACCAAC
>JAYMTA010006505.1:0-10348 GCA_036897625.1 Pelargonium cotyledonis
ATAAACATGAGTGAACAAGAAGATCTAATCAACATGATGTATGGACTGGTTGGAGATAGGTTCTCATACATGCATTTGTTTAATTATATTTGTTTGTCTCCCAGTTTGTGCATGATATATAGTTACATATTCATTTAAACAATTTGTATTTTCAAGCTTCATTTGTTAATGTATACGAAATGATCAAATCACGTGAGATTTGATTGCAGGAAGGGTTTGGCAAATGTACAAACTGACATATTATTTAAGGAAGATGATGAAGTCATGAACTAGTCATGTTTTCTTTTTTTTCTTTTTTTTTTATTGTCAAATTAATGGCAACTAACGGAGTTTTCTCAAAATTAACAGAATTGTAATTTTTGGGCATTGATGATGAGATAGTGTAGTTGAAGTACTATTGATGATTTAAAAAGTAGGAGGAGGATCAACCATGAACAAGTGCATAGTTGGAGGATCAACTATAACTTTAACCCTATATTTTTTTCTTATTATTAGGGAGTTCGTGGGAAGGTCGTTCGCCCGTTGGCCTAAATTTCTACTCCGATTCGTGTTTTTGTCACCCATGAAACTTCAAAATTTACATCATTTAACATTTATTGTTTGTGGGTTAGCTCGTGAACCGTAAGTATCTAAAATCATCCAAATCTCGTTCAAACTGAATTGCTGTTAAAAATACCTATTCATTAGTTACATGAGCATACTTTGCTTTCATTGATGTGTACATGTTACAAGAAAGTGAAGACTTCACTACTCTCTTAGCACTACATATCATGAAATAGCCTATAAGTCTTCACATCTTCCACAATAAACCTCAATGCCCCAGTGCAACCCAAAATGGCAACAATAGAGAGCCAAGTAGCTATTGTGATATTGAGGAGCTTCAATGAAAGGCCTAGCTTTGCATTTTTAGGCATTTTTCCAGCTTTTAGATATGCTATGGCTGGAAAAACAAAGTCCAAGGGAGTGAAGCCAATGGCTCCACAAATGGACACAAAATCCCCAAAAAAATGGCATAGCTGCAGCAACAAGAGTCACAAGAGAAATGTAAATGGAGGTGAGAGCCAGGGTATGAGCTTCGGGGCTTCGCCGGATATTTTTGTTCCCTCAAAGTACGCATACATTGGTCTGCAATATATCTACACAAAGAAAATAACACAGTGTGAGAGTTATCGAGGTTGAGAAGAAGATATATAGTCACATATAGACGACAATTTAATTGAATAGTCGTCTCTAGAAGAACCCCAACAGATAATGACAATTCGTTCTTTATGCCCATCATGTTATAATGACACATGACACAATTCCACTATGGCCATTTGGTCGGTTAAACCAATGGAACCATTACTTTCTATATACACATATTTTAAGGTTTTTCATACATATTCATCACATATTGATTAATTGAAACACGTGAATCTTAATTGTATACACTAAATATCAACAATGTTGTAGAGGTTGTTACCTGAAAACACCCGGAGATTTGGATGATTGCAAAAATATTTGTCATAACAATTGTCCATTGTGGAACAATTAGAGAAGCCAAGATATAAGGTTCCACATTTGAACCAAATGCCCAAAACCCACTAAAGGCAAGTTGCCAATAAGTCAAGACTATGATACCATAAACAGCTGACGCGCCTTTGTACATGTTTTTCTTTCAAGGTTCTTTAATTGCACTCTAATAAACACAAGCGAAGTTATTTCTCACTAGAATCGAATATCATATAAAATGAACAATATCTAGTGTAAACTGAATAAAAAATCTTAATCATAAACGAACATCGATAATGTATTACCTGTATTTTTGGGAGCATTGCATCTCCAAACGAGAATGCAATTGCCCCAAGCGCGTTGAATGCTTTAAACATCTTCCACGAGGTGCTTCCTTGCAAACTATAACTTACCGAATCTCTTTCAATTATTCTCCCTACAAGAGCGCAAATCTTTTAGACTCAAAGTAAAAAAGATATTATAAAAAAAAATCTCAACAAGGTATTTTAGTAGCTAAGAACCTAAAACTTAATTAAACCAATGAGAAAATATGACTTCATACCGCCCAAATTCATTCTTATAATGTCTTGACCGAGTTTTAACCACCTATAAGTATGGTAAAACTCTATGCTCTCAGTCTTAGAAGATAAATACGGGTATGCTCCCAACATCCCAAAATGAAAGTTTACCCTTCCATTTTTTGTAAAAACTAACGATAAGTTAGTAACAATTTGAATGATCATTTCAGATATCGTATTAAAAAAAACGTTCACTTGCTTTGAGACAGATAGAATATCATATTGGTTGAGCGAAACTTACCATTATAGATGGTAACACCAATGGTTGTGCCAGCAAAACCAATTGTGCTTAAGGTGCACAAACCATTGACCCAGCTCAAGGAGTGAATATCAGGAAGCTGAGAGAGGAAAAGTTGGAAAGCTCCAAAGAAGATAATGAAATGCTGCAAGGTCAAAGAACCATCATTGTCATAGTATTTGTAAATTGCCTGCAAAAATGCAATAACATGTTTAACTACAAGTTCTAGGTGTGCAACAAGTGGTAGTTTAGCAAAAGTTGGTGGCGGTTTCCGGTGAACCTTGAGGCTGCTTCCGGCAGCAATTTGAATGGCAATGTTGTTGCCCAAAGAAGCCACCTGCTGAAAAAATGCAATGGACCAATAACCCCACAACCCTTTAACAACCAAAACGCACATGACACCTTTTTAATTAGTCCCAAACAAGATATAAATAAGTTATCAAATAGAATATGACCAAACTAGAGATGTCAATTTGAATTGAAACCACCTGCAATTTTTTTAGTTCTGAGTTGTACAAAATTCGGTCTGATTGGACAAACCAACATAAACTCATCACATATTACGTACAATACTGATCCTTTTTCCAACCCAATTTTCGATTTGAAACCTAAATTATGATCTTTGAGAAAACCCGACCCAAAAATCAACCAATCTATTTTATACCACCTGAAACTTGTCTCGTGGGTGTTATTAGAACAAAAAGGATGATGAAAAATGAAAACTAATCAAAGATGCTCTTTGCAAGGTGACGATAAGTTACATGCTTCTTGCCATCCCATTCCCATAGAGATGCAATTAGAAGACTTGAATACCAAGTTGCCAATGTGCCACCAACCAAGCTACTCACACCTAAATTAAAAAAATTATAATAATAAAGGAGAAAATATATATAGGTTGACTTATATAAAGTTATATCAGTTGGAACTTAATAAAGTCAATGAGCTGATGACACCTTATTTAAAATTATTTATACTCATTTAAGTGAATTTGTGGGAGCGAGCAACCGACCCGGATCCAGGAGCATAAGCTGCCGGCGTGGCGATGGTGGTTGCCACGTGGCACGCCGCGTGCCTCCTCCTCTAGACCTTGACGCTTCTTCGTGATCAGCTCCATGGTTCTCTTCTGCATCTGTAGCGTCCATTGCTGCATTTGTCTCACTAACTTACACACACCTAAATATTCTCAGTCCCATTTGTACCAGTATTGGACCGATTCGAAGCAAAATAGAATAGTTTGTGAGGCAAATTGGAATAAAAATGAAGTTTGGGTATCAATTCAGAAAATATAGATAGTTAGGGGCGTAAACTGGAACATTTTCCAGCAATGAAACCATAGAGTTGAGTCAGTAATGGGCTTAGCATGGCCCAAATACATTTCCATTCACTGGGCTTTAGTAGTTTCAAATACAGTATAAAAAGTACACGATTCAAATTTTAGCCCTCCGAAACCCAAATACAGTAAATATAAATGTAGAGAAGAAAAATAAAAACAAAAATCTCTATACTTTTTCAACTCCATAGCAAAAGTTTCTGCTAACACTGATCTCCGATTCTTGGCGACGACGGCACTTGCGATTTCTCCGATTCGTCTCCGTTTCTCCAATTCGCCATGGTTTACATAACCTCCTGGGACGAGTTCGTTGAGAGATCCGTACAGCTCTTCCGTGCCGATCCTGATTCTGTAAGTTTTAATTTCCGTTTTGTGCGAATATCAATTCAACTGCACATTAGGTGCTACTGAGAAACATCAGATTTATCGGCAATTGTAATGTTGAACTGTTTATCATGCTGATTTATAGTCGCTAATGCTGTAATTGATTGTTGGATGTAGACGCGATATGTCATGAAGTATAGACATTGCGACGGAAAATTGGTTCTCAAGGTGACTGACAACAAAGAGGTACTGATCGTGTTGACTGTTCTATTTGTTCTAACAAATTTTTATTCACATTGTTAATTTGACTTAACAGTATGATATTTTTTTGTTATTATTATTCTTTGGTGTGGTGTTATAACATCATTAATATGAGTGACAAGTAAATGTGGAATTGTGGATAACGACAGGAGTTTGAGTTCAGATTAGCAGATATTATAAATCGAGATTAGAGTTTATGAAATTTAAATTTGATAACATGTCAAACGTGCCGTGTCAAAGTCAAGCATATTTTGGTTGGTGTAGTGTCAAATGTGTTGGTTCTATCATGCAAAATGTGTTTGGTCGTGTTCAACTGTTCAACACAATTACTAAACGTGTTGGGTTGAGCAACACACAGTCAACCTTCAGTGCAACACAAAGTCAACCTTCAGCACGACACGCACACATGAATTGTTAGCTTTATGAGTTATTGATATCCCGCTCTCTAGCTCTTAGACCCTACCTATAGTGTTTATGATGATGATTGCACAAACATACATTCTTACTAGGAATGTGATGTTTATAGATAACTGTGGCTGATCAAGAATAATGCTTGAGTTGTAGAAAGGTTTGATGTGAAGATGAATGATTTTGATTACATATAGTTGCCATGACTAGTGAACTGATAGAGGTCAGATGTTGTGCATCTGGATTCTGGACACACCTTAAATTTAAAGAAGGTTGTTAGCATGGTTGACTGCTTTTGATACTTTAAGGTCCACCGTAACTATCATACTCTAAGGGCCTATTTAATAATCATAACCTATATGGGTGCTGTGTATACTTTCTCTTCACGAAGCTTTGTCATGTTGATAATTCTTACTCTGTTTTCCTGACTGTCCGTCCTCTTGTTTCCTGCTCATGGTTATATAGTGAGAGGCATTTTGTTCGGATATGTAGGGAGGATTTTAGAAGAATGGCTTGTCAAATTTATGAAGCTTTAAGCTTATATATAGCAGCATTATTCTACAGTGCAAGAAGAGTAATGACATTCAGTTGGAGAAGTTTCCTTTCCATATCTTCATGGGATGTATATTGGTGAAGTAGATACATTATGAGCTAGATTGAGATTTAGTAGAACATGCAGAAGGTATATCTCGTGGTATTTAGTGTGTGAGGGAACGAATTGGCTGTCAGTTCAGGCTATAAAATAGAGTGTCAAAGACTTCCACAGTTGGATAGACCCTTAATTCCTAAATTAGAGTTTAGATGTCATCAAAAGCCTATAAACCTCTGACTTTTATGGTATATCTAGGCGTCTTTAGTTTGTATTAGTGTTGAGTAAGCAATCATTGTTTCTTCTTTTTTCAGATGTTTAATGGTGCTTTGTAGTACTATAAGGTCATGACGAAAGCATGTGACAATATTCTTTTTTTTTTTTTCCAGTGGTAAAGACTAAAGAGTTTCCATTTACCAAAATAAATATGAAACCCTAGGAGCAGTTAGTTGACCAACTTCCCGCAGAAGCCTACTGCTTTCTTCTAATTTGTTGATACCTACCAACTACGAGTGGTATTAGTGCTTTCTTTGAATGATGCCGTATCTCTCTAATAATCTTGTGGTGCACTACTTAGCATCGCTCACTGTCTTCACATTATTTGAGTTTCAAAGATGATAATGGTGGCGGGGAATATGTTTGTTATTGCTTGTTCTTGTGCTGGGATGACCCCTGGCCAGCTTAAGTGCTGGAGGACCATTTTTGGGGAGTTACCAAATTGAGTGTTGTTGATATTTATGTGACAAGTGTTTCATGTTGTGTCCTCTACAAGTTTTTGCTTTTTCTGGTGTGAAGAAATTTCACATCTATTAACGCCACATATGGTGCCAAAGGTCAAATATGCCTTTAGGCTTCGATGGAATTGTTCCACTTTTGTTTGTGCCTTTATAAGCATATAGATAACGGATATATCAGATGCATATTTCCTCTTTTTTGGGCTTGTGTGCATTTTAGAACTGAATCAATTCTTTTTTTCTTAATAGACCATTTTGCTCATTTTGTTAATTTTAAAGGTCCTGTACAGTCGTACTTCTTTCTTATGTATATACTTTCACTGATTAACAAGTTCTTCTTTTGGCCAGTGTCTTAAGTTTAAGACGGACCAGGCACAGGATGCTAAGAAGATGGAGAAGCTTAACAACATATTCTTTGCTTTGATGTCTCGGGGCCCTGATGGTATAATCTTTCTCCAAGTTATTTGTTAGCATGCATTGTGTCTTAAACGGTTAAACCCCATAGAATTATAACCGTTCAGCATCGCATATATGAAGTGTACTCCTTGATAATCACAAAAAAAGCGTCAATCCATGAACTTCAATTTTCCTAATTATCTTGCTCTCTCACACGGCAACATGAATTGCAATGGGACAAATCTTTGTATGCGTCAGATTTATACCACTTACTTGTAAATTATGGTATTATTTATAAACACCACTAAAGTAACATGTGTTGATGTAGACTTGTTGTGACTGCCATATGCAACTTAGTGCTCCCCTGAATCACACTTTGGAATTGTCATTATTGTTTCACATTTTATATCAAAATTGGATTTGACTTGCCATGTTCTTAACCGTTATTTTTTTTTCTCCGTCACTGTGCAGCTGATATAACAGAAGTTACAGGGAAGGAGCAAGAAGCACAGCCAACAAAGAAAGGGAGAGGAAGGAAACAGTAACTTTGTCGGGCAGATAATTTTTTTCGTTTTCAAAACTTGGGGATCATTTGGATGACTTGAAATTTTTGCAAACCACGAAGCCTTTTAGTGAAACCATTGAAAAACATTTATAGATCAAATTGTTGAAAATTTTGAGGCCATCGGTATGATTCTCTTCTCCAGTGTTTCCAGTCTGGTTTCGCTTATCAAAGGTATGCTTTCTCGGTTTTTCTCCCACTTTTGAAACTTTATGTTGCTTTATTTCAACCATTTATCGATTCCCATAAACATGACATGATAGCGAAATCTTGTTTCACTTTGCTGCCATCTTCTTAAAACCCGTGAAAAGTATGATTGTGGATATGATATTGCCATTATGCTTTATGCGTAGAAAATCCAATAATTTAACTCTCTGCTTCACGTGCTAGTGCGTGTTTGAGTATGTTGGCATTTTAGTAGATGAGGTTTTCTGCATCTGCATTGGTGCTTCTCTGCCTAATTTTGTACAGTAACAAACTTTTAGTCTACAAAATTTAGGATATGGATGGGATTTTTAACCATCTTAGATGTATAAGATCTAGACCTGTCATTTCGGGCTGCTGGCCTAAAATGGGTCGGGCTAAAAAAACTCACATGTTTGTATTTTGCAACTTTTGATCGTCACTAGTCCTTCCTATCAAATGGAGAGAGACATTAGAAAAGATGAAAAGTTATATGAAAGAAACACGTACTTTTTTGGCCCGACTCGTTTAGGCTTGAGAGCAAAAGATTGCAGAGTTTTGCTTACAGATTTTTGTAGTCTACTCCAACATTCTTTGGGGAATGGGCGGACAAAAATCTCTTTTTCAATTTTTTTTTTATTTGTCCTACTTTGCCCCATTCAATGACGAATATGTTAGGACTGACAAAAAGAATTGAGTTTGTTAGTCGCATTTTCTAAATCGGTTTGTTTGGGACTGTGTTCCAAATTATGAATTACGAAATATCGAAATCTGATTTCTCCCCATGGGTTTTTACTTTAAAAACCATAATAGTACATATCTAAAACTATTACATAGTATAATAATTAGGCAATAAACATGATCATCCTCAGATGAGATCCTAAGGCAAGTAAGGTCCAACAATTTGCTTTATTTCATAGCTTTAACCATTAAAAAGGTAAAGTAGTTGTTTCTCCACAATGACTTGTTCCATGTGACCCATAAAAAGCTTGTGAATTGTTTCCTTTTCCCATGTAAAAATTGATTGTGTATATAGATAAAGGAAATAGAATTAAATAAATAATGGACAAAAAAATAAATTTTTAAAATGTTCCTCATATAAAGGGACAGATTGACAGAATGTCTTTTTGGTGGGTAAAGAGTAGGCTCATAAGGCCTTAGGGCTATACCATAAATGACAATAATGGCCAATGCTATGGCATAAAAGTGCATTGTTTTGTTATACAATTTTGGGTATGTTCCCAAATAGGTGGGGCTGCCTATATCACTCCCTTTGTACATCCTCACCTCTCTATTTTTTTGTGTTTGGAATTATATAGTGTATGTAGGGTAAAATGAAGGAAGGAAATGGACGAGTTTGAATGTTAGTGCACGTGTCATTATTCGTAAAATTGCGTACATTTGTCAGTGTAATAATTAACTTGATGGAAAAGATTGGGCGGCTTGTTTTGGTGCGCTAACTCGTCAGTTGTACCTGCTAAAAAGATGAGACATTTTTTATGGCAAAAGAAAAGAAATTCATGGCTGACTCATCGACTCAATCTCGCAGGAACTATAAGATTGCTCTAGAAAGTGAATTCTCGTACGCGTATCTCTTTAGCTTTTTTTTTATATTCATGTGTTTATCTGTGTAAGATGGTGAGGCGTTTGATTTTATCATTAAATACGTTTAGATTCTCATGGTTATTAGGGGGTCATTTGTATATTATTTTGTGTGATTTTTTTTATTATTTATTGAATAATAAACTCAAATATTAAATATGTAGGTTAGTCAAACATTTTTGTGAATTTAAGAGGGAAATTGTTAGAGATATGTTTGGGAATGAACCTCATTAATTCACCACTACACAAACTTAAGTCTAGCTAAGTCATTTACTAATATCACAAAAATTATCAAATTATCCTAAAAAATGTCAAATTTGTATGAAGAAAAATAAGAGTGAGCAGGGGTTGAATTTGACAAAAACCAGCTCTAGGGTTTGGCCCACTCATATGGAAAAAAAAAAGATAACATAATTAATAGAAAAAGGAGGTAATTGTCAATCTGTCATAATACATAGTTAATGGAAGAATAACTAGTGCACCATTATCTTATTAATTAATTAATAAAATTTAATGCACTATTAATCTACAAATTAAAATACAATATAAAATAGATGTGCATAAATGAATTAAATATTTTGATTTTGACTTGTGTATTATTTTTCTCAACAATGACATCCACCATGTATTATAATCAATTGAGAATTAGATTACATCACACTAAAACAATATAATACAATTTGTATTTGTTCATAAAATATCTTGGAATAAATTAAGGAATTGATTCTATCTTTCAAAATAGAGTCTAATCTCATAAGATATTGAAAAATGTGAAAGAAAATATATAATTTGTTTTCATATATATCGTTATCTTCGAAAAATTGTTCATTGCATATACTTAAAATTTCGTTGTAAATTTTTTGTTCAAAAGAAAAATATTGATGTAGATTCAAATATTGAAGAATTAAACTTCATCGTTGACAACTTGCAAAGAAATTTGCATCAATTAGTTTGCCACTAATTATGACGTTGATCTGCAACTCATTATAGATTTTTAGTCTTATGAGAATTGACTGCGTTTTTGTGGAAAGTGTTGAGAAATAATCTTACATTTTGTTAACACACATACTTGAAATTGATAAATTTTGTTTAAATAAAATAATATTTTATTTAAGTTAGTTGTCATAGGCATCAATTTATTATTATTTCTAACTAAAATTATTTATTGAAAGAACATTGCATGGTGCCCACACAAAGATATGTCAACTGGTGCATTGAAATTGTACTATTTTTAGCTTAATCCAAACATTTGACTAAAAAAATATATTATTGTTATTAATTATTAATAATATTATTAATCAAAACATAATATGATTAGAGAAATAAAATAGTAAATAAAAATAATAAATGAAATTAGTTCATGGAAGTAGTTGATTGCCATTATCCTTTAAAGTCAACGATGATGGGCCGGATGGGCCCAGATGTCGCCAGACACCCTGTCTCCCCGGCGCAAGATAGCTACAAGCCATAAAGGGCTAGTCAGTCAAAAACACACGTGTCAGGCTTTGGGTAGTACATTACACGTGGCGATCTGTGGTTCGTTGTATTCGACAACGGCTATAAAATATGTAGCTCAATAACCGGTATGGGTCCCATCCCAAATAATCAATTTTTTTTATAATAAATAAATAAAATATATTTCGTTGTCACTA
>JAYMTA010006506.1:0-10348 GCA_036897625.1 Pelargonium cotyledonis
ACCCTTCGTAAAAACGTCAGCAAATTGATACGAAGATGGAACATGCAATACACGAACCTCTCCTTTGGCAACTTTTTCTCGTACAAAATGTAAATCAACTTCAACATGTTTGGTACGTTGGTGCTGTACAGGGTTAGAGGACAAATATATAGAACTAATATTATCACAAAAAAACAATAGTAGCTTTTGATGGAGCATTATGTAACTCGAGAAGAAGATTACGTAACCAAGTGGTCTCGGCAACTGCTTTCGCGACAACACGGTATTCAGCCTCGGCACTCGACCGAGACACAACATGTTGTCATTTTGATGACCAAGAAATAAGATTTTCACCGAGAAAGGAACAATAGCTAAAAGTAGACCGACGAGTATCTGGGTAACCTACCCAATCGGCATCAGAGTAGGCAACGAGAGTGTCTGCGGAGGAAGGTTGAAGAAAAAGACCATGAGAGATAGTCCCTTTAAGATAACGCAAAATCCTTTTAAGAGCATGGAAGTGAGGCTCACGAGAATCGTGCATGACAAGACATATTTGTTTAACAAGATAGGAGATATCGGGTTGAGTGAAAGTGAGGTACTAGAGAGCACCTGCAAGACTCCGATAGAGAGAGGGATCAAACACTGGGGATCCAGAAGAAGCTGACAATTTTGCCTTGGTATCAACTGGTTTGAGACAAGAGTTATAGGAAGCCATATTGGCACGTTGAAGAATTTCACGTGCAAACTTTTCCTGAGAAAGAAAGAGTCCATTGGAAGAAGAAGTGACAGAAATACTGAGGAAATAATGAAGTGGACCAAGATCAGTCATAGAAAATTCAGAGGATAGATGAGTAGTGAGAGAAGCAAGAAGTTGATCAGAAGAAGCTGTGAAATGATGTCATCAACATAGAGGAGAAGAAAAGCGTGAGATGTACCTTGATTGTAAATGAATAAGGAAGTATCAGTTTTGCTGCTTGTAAAGCCTAACGAAGAGAGATAGGTCGCAAAGCGGTGATACCAAGCTCTAGGAGCTTGTTTAAGACCATATAAGGCCTTTCGAAGACGACAGACATATTGAGGACAGGAGGAATTGGTAAAGCCAGGAGGTTGTTTCATATAGATTGTTTCTTGAAGATGACCATGAAGAAAAGCATTTTTGACATAAAATTGTTTAATAGACCAGGAGCGAGAAAGAGCAAGACTAAGAACAGTTCGGATGGTGGCGGGTTTGACAACGAGACTGAAAGTATCCTCATAGTCAAAACCAGGTTGTTGGGTAAATCCTTGAGTAACAAGATGAGCCTTGTAACGTTTCAAAGAACAATCAGATCGAAATTTATGTCTAAAAACCCACTTCGATCCAACGATAGTGACATTGGAAGGACATGGGACTAGGTCCCAAGTGCCATTAGAATGAAGAGCAGACAACTCATCAACCATGGCAGCCTTCCAATGAGGATCGTCAAGAGCTTGAGTGTAGGAACGAGGTATAGAAGAGTAAAGTAGGTTTAAAAATATCAAATTTGACTCGTGTGGCCATTGGATGAGAAGTAGGAGGAGCAGGAGACGGGGTAAGGGGGGAGAGGGGGAAGGAGGAGGAGAAACTTCAGAGGGAATAGATTCTATTGTTGGAGGAGGAACCCGAAAAGATAAAGGAATCTCATCATAATGAGAGAGAAAATCATAAGACAAAGAAAAAGGGATGGAGTGATAGGAGGAGTAAGGAAAAACAGTTTCATCAAAAATGACATGACAAGAGATGATAATCTTATTTGAAGAAAGATCCATACAACAATAGCCACGATGATTAAAAGAATGCCCTAAAAACAGACATGCAGTAGATCGAGGAGCTAGTTTATGAGGAGTAGTGGCGGAGAGATTTGGATAACATAAACAACCAAAAACTCGAAGATGAGAATAAATAGGGGGAGTAAGAAAAAGAGTTTCAAATGGAGTACGAAGAGAGAGGGTGGTAGTAGGAAGAATATTTAGTAAGTGAGCTGCCATGTAAAGTGCCTCAACCCAAAAAGATGGAGGTAGATGAGCTTGATAGAGTAGAGTACGGATGATGTTGTTAATTGTTCAAATCATTTGTTCAGCTTTACCATTTTGAGGAGAAGTATGAGGACAAGAGAAACGAAAAATGATACCATTTGTTTGAAAGAAAGAGTGAAAAGATGTGTTATCAAATTCACAACCATTGTCACATTGAAAAGATTTTATGGTTCTTTGAAATTGATTTTTGACATAATTATAAAAAAGGAGAAATTGATTGAAAACATCAGATTTGACACGACCTGGAAAAACTCATAGAAAATGTGTAAAGTCATCAAGAAAAAGTAGATAATATTTAAAACCACTAGGATTAACAACTGGAGATGTCCATAAATCAGAGTGTATTATTTCAAAAGGAAAAGATGTATGAGACTGGGAACTATGAAAAGGAAGTCGACGATGTTTTCCTAATTGGCAAACATGACACAGACCGTCAGATTTAGCCTTATTACAAGAAAGAAAATTCCTAGAAAATTAAAAATTAAAAATAGTTGAGCTAGGTTGGCCTAAACGACGATGCCAAATGGTGGAGTCAACAGCAGTAAGAGAGACAACAGATGAAGAATGAGATGATATGGAATAGAGGTCATCAGTGCTATTACATCGAAAGTTTGGATCCCTGTTACTAGATCCTACACAGAGAAACCATAAGGGTCAAATTCAATGGAACAAGAATTATCTTTAGTAAATTGACGGAAATAAATTAAATTTCTAATAATATGAGGGACAACAAGAACATTATTAAGAGGATAAGAAGAGGACAAAGAATTAATTTGAGAACAACCCATATGAGTGATAGGAAGAGAAGCACCATTACCAACAATAATTGAAATAGAATTTACATAAGGTACGAAAGAAGAAAACATACCTGGGGAGGAGGCTATGTGAGAGCTTGCACCCGTGTCCATGTACCAATCGGCATTCGATTGTTGAAGAGTCATTGTAGAGAACAAGTCCGAAATATCAGAAGTAGGCTGTTGGATATTGTGTTGACGTTGGACTGAAACCGGTTGTTGTTGTTGGAGGAGAGCCGGCTGATGCTGTGGAACAGATGGATGTTGGGCTGAAGGAAAGCCCATGTAATGATGAGGAAGAAATGGGGGCTGTATCTGGGCAGGGGCTGTTGGAGCATAAGCTGTTGGGCCTGTTGGAGAATATGTGATTGGGCTTGTTGGAGTATAAGCGGGTGGAAGAGGAAATAGGCCCAATGAGGTTGGTGATTGACGCAGGCCTGGAGAAGCAATATGGGCCTGCTGCAATTGGGAGGGCGCGGCCCAATAATGGTGGCTCTGGGCTGCTTGTTGTTGTGCAAGTGGGCCTGTTGTGGTGTGCAAAAGTGGCCCACGGGTCTAATTGAGAGAAGCAAATCTGGAAGGTGCAGGTCCAAGAATACCTGCGGAAAAATACGGTGCATTTTGTGTCGAAAAACAACTAGAATTTCCTCTCCATTTACCCTTACCTCTTCGACCAAAGAGTTGGTGATATTGAGAATTATTTTGGGCAAAAGTAAAGTACATGAATCATTAGAAAAAGACGGTGGAGAGTGACGATTTTGTCGAGTTTCTTCAAGAAGTAACATAGAACGGGCTTTAGAAAAGTTGGGAAAGGGACTTTTGTGTTGAATAATATTAATTATACTAGAATAAGAGTCAGGAAGTCCATGGAGGATTTGAAGAACAAGATCCTGATCAGAGATTGGATGATCAACATCGGCAAGAGTATCAGAAAAATATTTGAGTTTTTGACAATATTCGATAATAGTTAAATTGCCCTTTTTTAGATTTGAAAGTTGCTCTTTTAAATTGAGAGAACGAGAAATTTTATTGTTTCGAAAAAGAGATTCAATAGCATCCCAAATTTCTTTTGTAGTGGCACCAATTTTAAAAACATCAGAAAGAATATCATGATGAACAGTAGCAACAAGCCAAGTACCCACTATACCATCAATATGATACCAAGTGGTGTTATTGTCATCAATATACCCAAGAACTGAATGACTCAAACACAATTTTCGAAACATCTCACGTCATTGTTGATAACGTGGATCTTGTGTATTAAGTTGAATGGGTACAAAATTGGTGGCATTAGTTACAGTATAAGCTGGATGAAAAAGTGGGGATGTTGAAGAAGTAGACGAGGAAGTTGACATAATTATGATGAATGAAAAAGAGAAAGGAGATGGGAATGATGAAAATCACCAACACAACGACAGAAAAAAGTAAGAATAGCAAGAGAAAAAAAAAAACTGACCTGATTCGAGCACTTAGCAGAATATGCTTTGATGAATGACCGTATTTTTACGTAAGAGAATAGAAGGCCGAGGGGAAAGAATGGCAGAGAGAGAAAATTCAGAGTCTGGAATCTTTTGGCTCTGATACCATGTTAGAATTAATTCCTCTTAGGGTTTTCATTATATTGCATGTGTTTAAATAGAATACAAGAAGAGTAAAATTACAAGTAGAATTACATAACACAAATAAATATGTAAATAGGAAAACTAATTAATTGAGGAATATACTATCTAACAGTTTTAGTCATTGTGGTTCAGTTTAGTAGTGTCGATTTTTAATTTTCGGGTTAGTCTGTGATTTGAGTGACCTACGATTTAGTTAGATTTTCAATTTTTTTTTTGTTAGACTTGTCCAGATGGGTTGATTTTCAAGCCTCCAATTTGATATCGTCTTTGCTATCGTTCTATCTGAATTAATAAATTATATATTAGAATTTGCATTGAAAACGAAAAAAGAATCAAGAGCCAAAAAGAGTAGGATTAGAATAGAGAATTGGGAAATTTTGATTATTATCTTACATGGTAGACTCGTAAGAAGAATTACTAGATACTACGACATTCATTGCAAAATCAGTATTGCTAGTGTTCTAGCTTTCTTTACAATTGTAAATGTCCATATCATGACTAAGCAAACCAAGTTGACGTTGATAAAATATAATTGCAACAAGAGAGTTGTGAAACGGATCCGGAGTGTCATTGGAGCTGTGAAAGGAGGTTGACCATGGTTGGTCGTGGCCTGCACTTCGCGAGCAGGGGTTGAGCTTTCGGCATGGTGAGCCCTGCTCCTCCAGTCATGTCCACCATCTCCTCCCCGACTCTCTCCCACTCGAAACACTGAATCAATGATCCCAACACCAACCCAACCATCCGCATTGCCAAGTTTTCCCCAGGGCATCCCCTCCTGCCACTCCCAAATGGCAAAAACATGAACCCCCCTCTCTCCCCCTCCGGGCCCTGGAATCTCTCGGGCTTAAATTTTGCTGGCTCGACCCATAACATAGGATCATTTTGTATCGCCCACATGTTCACCAATACCATTGTTCCCCGAGGAACATGAAATCCTCCCACGAAGCATCCCTCTGATGATTCGTGAGGAGGTATCAATGCGGCAGCAGGGCACATCCTAAGCGTCTCATTTATGATTCCACGGAGGTAGGGTAGCTTTGCGATATCCGATTCCTCCAGAAGCCTGCTATTCCCAGTGTGTGCATCAATTTCTGCCTGAGCCTTCACGATGCAGTGTGGATTGTTTAGCAAAAGTGATAGCCCCCATTCCATTGTTCCAGCTGAAGTGTCACTCCCTGCTGATAACAAAACCTGCAAGTATTGTATAGTATAATGAGCAGTTTTCTTAATAATATACCAAATTCTTATAAAAATCACTTACTTGGATCAAGCCTCTGATGGTTTCATCTGTGTAGTATTCAGGTTCAGCTTCTTGCAGCGACAACAGAACGTCCATCATCGTCTTCCCAGCTCTCTCTTCAGAACCAGAATCCCTCCTAGCCGTCCTATGCTTTTCAACCAAATTTTGCATGAAACTATCTTTCTTTCTCTGCAGTACTGCCATTCTCTTTTCGATTTTGTTTAGTCCAATCCAACTCAAAACAGGCACAAAGTCAGTAATGTTCGTAGCCCCACTTAAGTAAAAGTTTTCCGTCACAACTTCCCTAAACTTCCTACCTTCCTCCAATTCATCGGCCATCTTCTCTCCATAGTATCTCTTTCCAGCAATCATCCTCATCAACACATTAAGTGTCACCTCAAAAAAAGTTGACTTCATTGGCTGAGTCTGAAACTGGCCATCACAGGAACCTCGAAAAAGCCTAGCAATCAAAGACCTGACTTCTTCCATACGTATCCCATACAGCATCTGAAGGCGGGTAGATGACAACAATTCAATAGAAGCTATGCGTCTTAGATTGCGCCAGTGGTCACCATACGAAGCCCAGGTGAGGGTAGTATAATTGTACCCGAGGTGTTTTCCTGCCAGCAGCCTAGGGCGGTTTGCGAAAATGATATCATTTTTGGTGAAGACTTCCTCTACGGCAGAGTAGGATGACACAACGAGGACAGGGCGGGAACCAAACCAGAGGAAGAGTGTTGGACCATATTGGTTGCAAAGTTTGGCAAGGGTTCGATGCAGAGGCTTCTTGAGGAGGTGCAAATGGCCTATTATGGGTAAGCAAAAAGGAGGGCTTGGTGGGAGTTTCTTGTTTTTTTCAAAGACGTATTTTGTGAGGAAATATAAGAACAGGAAGATCAAGAAGTAGTAGCATAAAATCTCCAAACTCAAATTGACTGTGTTTCCTTTGATGCCCCATAGGCTAGTTTCTTGGCCAGAGTGAATCATGCTCCTGAAAAGTTTGGAAGATTTGCAAGAGCTGAGACTAACAAAATGAAGATGATCTATGGACGATGTTTAAGACTAACCTACTGATTATATAACCAATGGTGTTACAAGAACTAGAAACTAGAAATGAATTTAATATCTGGTTTTTGAATGTCACTGTCACAATCTCTTTCCTGCCAAACTACAGTAAAGATACCAGATGCTTTGTTAGAAAGCATTCCCAGATTATCAAGAACCACTTGAGTACAAAACTGAACTTTCAACTTTGTGAAACTAACTTATTTTTATATCAGTATTAGTAAAATGGCTTAGTTTTCATCCAAGTGGAACCCAATTATGTGATATGTATTAGTAGCAGAATATAATTGACACATAATTGAGTTTCTTCCAAGTGGAAGCAAATTATGTTAATATTTAGTAGAGCGTATAGTTGACATACATATGCTGATAAGAGTGTTATAGCTTTATATCATTCATCATATCATACAGTCGCACTCAATCTCAATCTTCCATATATTAATACTACTATTTAAATTAACAATAATGGTACTTGTCAACAAAAAACAAGGAAGAAATGTCGTTGGCTTGCGTTAATAATTTGTTTTGTTATTGTTGTTGTTAAGGATACAATTTTATTGATTAGAATTAAGATAATGGCAAACACAGAAGTTCTATCTAACTGAAATGAAACTCACGACAGAAAATGGCAAACACATTAAACTTTGGAGCAAATGAACGACACATAAATTCAATGGACATGTTCATGATTGCTGCAAAATTAAAATCCCAAAACTTGCCTCCATGAGCAATTAGACTGCAGACTCCAGCGCAAGAGGGTTTGCAGTGGCAGTGCACTCAAATTTGAGCAATTTCAGTCAACTCAAAACGATGTGGTTTTAGTTTAGATATGCATAGCATTCTTCTCTTTTGCTGACTTGATTATACACACCAACTCGGGCTTCTAGCTCTAATCAAGAGTTGAACAATCTTCTCACTTTGTGAATGTACCTTCGGCATATAGGACATAACTTGCTCTCCCCCTCCATAATCCTGAAAATGACCAAAACATCCTTGTGACAATTTCTACATATTTATACATCCAATCCAATATGGAACTGTCTGTTTCATATACCTCTGAGCACAGGCATAGCAAGTGGCACAGTGACCACAAGGAACAATGAAGCAGTTTCTTTGCTCATCATAGCAGATAACACATAATTTTGCATCATATAGATCTTCCAAAGAGCTACTAGATCCTGATTCTGGATCATTTTCAACTGTTCCATACGTGAATCCAATCGGGTTCTCTGACAGTATAGGGTCTGTTTCATTTACTTCCCTTACTGCTGTATCCATCAGAGTGCTCTCATTATTACAGGCACAGGCACCGAGGTATTTCAGTATGAAAAAAACAATGATCACCATAAATACTGCAACACACAAATACAAAGGCATGTAAGGAGCACAGTCAAAGATAGTGAATAATAGAACGAAACATTAATTTTTTTTAGTTACGTGAGATGTGATACCTAAAATTGCAATGTAGGCTACAATACGTGCCACAAAAGAAAGCTCAACATACCATCCACCGAGATCACCCTGCAGTTTGGTAGACCGACAAAGATTGGTTTAGAAGAAAAATGATTAACTTATTAATATGCTAAACTGTAGATGCAAAATAGGAAGGAGGCCTCACACTGTTGGGTGTGGTTATTAGGACATATTGGGTATTGGGGAGCAAGAGTTTGAGCCGACAGGATCCATCTAGTGTTGAACATATGTTTTTTGCCTCAGAAGTTTCGTACATCTTTGATGAAACATTTACAGTAGCTGTCAATATTATGCTTCTGGGATTCGAATTTATGACACCCACATAATACCTGTCGTCCTCTACAATGGCATATTCAGCTTCTTTATCTGAACAAATATGCAAATAGATGCATTACAAATCAACCATTTCATGTTCTCAAGTGGCAAATTCATATACAGATTGCAAACAGTAGATCAATAAGAGTAGCGATGATTTTAAGGAACATTTTGAGGATTTAAAATGGCAAACAAGTAATATAATCGGATTGAATCATGAGCAGAAAAGTTACATTTTATGGGTTCATTTGGAACTGGGGAATCAGGAAGAGTTGCGGGTTCTGGCTCCACCGTTTCATATTTCCTTTCACCTGCAGAAATCAAAATGTTAGTAATGTGCATAAAAGAGCAAAAATGGAAGTTGAAATTAACACAGCATCGACATAAATGCTAAATTTACCTTTAACCATGACCAGTTGAAGTTGATTCAAACTACTAATCTGAGTTTCCCATTTGACATGGATCCTGGAACCCTTGTTCAACCACAAATGAAAGCCCTAGAAAGCAAAATCGGAATGGATCATCTGCAATAGCACACAAGTACCCAAATACATAAAATGGTACGTACGTACGTACCTTGCGGCTGTAAGATGCGGCGATCAAATAGTTGGAGACGGTCCAATTGGATACGTGGCTTAACGGGGGCTGGTCGGAGAAGCCATAGAGAGAAACCCCTTTCCTATCCTCGTCTCTGACTTCAATCTGTTCCACGAAAACAGAGCTGGCCTTGATCAGTCTGGACAAGCTGGGTCCCAGCACCATGCGGCAACCCCCGTAATACCCGAATCTCAGGCTCACTGAAACTGCAAGAAATTGAAATTGAAATTTCAGATTGAGTGTATTTGAAACTTGATGGAAAGAAAAGGAAAAATAAAAATTACATGCCACAAATCCATAGAGCAAGAGGAGACAACAAGCGAGCCCAACTCTCCTGCATCCGGTGGGAATGGGTAGGACCAGTGAACACGGGTCTGAACATGGCTCTTGCTCTTGCTCCTGCTCCTGCTCCTGCTCCAATGTGGGAGGAGATCGAGATGGGTTGGGAGAGATCGAAGAGGAGAGGAGACTGGTAGGTTTAATTTTGGGTGCTACGGGTCTGTGTGATATTTTTCTGTCAAGAGTTCAACTAACCGTTTTTTTTTTTTTTTTTAACTTATTGGCGGGTAACTGATTGGCGAACGTCAGTTGTCGCCGTGTTGGTCATACTCAACTCAAGTCATGGATCATATAATTATCTTACATGTTAAATTGGATCAGTCACCGTTTTAGAAAGTTTGGCACTTAAGTTGTTAATAATGGCAAATTTGCAAGGTCAATCACTGTGTACAATATCTTACTACCAAAAATAACAAAGCTTGTAGAAAAAAAAATACAACAAAGGACTTTGTTTTAGCAAGACATGTTTGGTCGTCAAATTGTTCAAATGCTTTGAATTTCTTTTAAAATCAAGATCTCGAGTGCATGATATGCCAACAAATATGCTGGTAGGCCTAAGCCCAGACTGATCAAACCTGAGATATTACTAATGAGGTCTAAATACACGAATACACAGCCAAGATATATATAAGCAAGCCCATCAATCATAGCCTACAATTTAGTTTCTCAACAATTGTAGCTTTGGCATATAATTTTGACTAAGTTGGCTCATCTTTTACACATGGTTTAATTCAAGATGGTGACTTCCTTCAACTATAAAATGATCATTCATCTATGAGTTTTACACACACAATTCACCAAGTTTAGTGGTGATTTCCTTTCTCTCTTTATAATATTTCTCTCAAAGTGAAATATAGTTTAGTAGTGTC
>JAYMTA010006507.1:0-10348 GCA_036897625.1 Pelargonium cotyledonis
GTCCTCGCCGGTGCAGAAGTGCCAGGGTGAGGCGTTGGCGGCGGGGGTGTTGACGCAGCTGCTGCTGGTGGTGCAGAGCGAGTGTACGGAGAGAGCGAAGAGGAAGGCGCAGATGTTGCTGAAGATGCTCCGGGATTCGTGGCCTGAATATTATTCCGTCGACAATTCCGGCGATTACAGTTACGCTTGCAGTGAGGTCATTCCATTTTGATTCGCCGGATGACCACTCATTTTCTTGACAACAACAGTTCTGATTTACCTCTGATTTTTTTTTTAATTAAATTTTTCTTGAAAGAAATGTACCTATTATTCTATGTAAGAATTTTTTGTTCAGACTTTATAAAATTGAAGAGAAAAATATATAATTTATGGATTTCTTTATTTCAAGTTGGATGATACTTAGACGTTAAATCCTTAATATTATGAGAAAAAATTTATGGCCAAACATTAACGGATTGAGATTCAACTATACTAACAGGTATAAAATAGAGAATGAGCCTCGAATTGAAAATCTCAAAAAAAAAATTTAGAGTACTTAAACAACTTGATCTAAACTGTTGGCCCGGACACATTCACTTTTCATAAAAGAGGAAAATATTGTTCACATGTTTGTGGAATGAGAATCACATATTATTCCTTTTGGGTTGTCACACATCACCTTCACCTCCACTACTATTCCATGTTAAATTTAGTGAGGTCTCCCTCTCAACCATATATGATTATTCTCATCCACATGCCACAAAACCCACCTCTTGTTCCTTGCTCTTTATGGTCACCACCACAACAAGAACAACAAGATGTGTAATAAATTTATTTGTCCTTCCAATATTGGGTCCCCACAAACATTTCATGTCACTCTCTTAGCTTTCCCTTTGAATTTTAGTTTTGTCTCTATCTCCTCTTGGCTCTTGACTCTTGACTCTTGACTCTTGTGGTGTGGTCCTCTAGAGGTTCCAATCTCCGGTTCCAATTAATATTGCTTCCCTTACCAATTTGGGATTTTGGCATTTCACCACTCCAAACCCACAAGTTCTTTTGTGCAAGTATCAACAATGAAGACAAAATTTGATGGGCAAGGTGCTTGTCAAGCACTCAAATGCAATGACAGTTGACATGTTACTCCATGAATTGTTCTGATATTCATACGAAGGTTGCTTCGATCGACTTCTCTTGTTGTGATTTGAGGCGCTTCTTTGTTCTGCATTTTGAACTTCATTTCTCGGGCTTTTATTGAACTAGGAGTTTCGAGAGGCACAATGCATGGTTGGACTTGTTAGTTGCAACTCTATTGTGGTAGCCATCTTCTCTCTAACATCTTTCTTGTTATATACATTAGGTCGTATTTCATAACAAGCATGTAACAATACAATACAACACATCACAAATGAAAATGACATGAAGTCAGGGAAGGAACTAATGGATAGGGTTGAGTTAGTTTCCACCAGCCATTAATATCATCAATGCTTCATTCAGTTCATTGAATTTGCATATTGTTTTGATTCAGAACTTGTTGAATTGTCTACTGTTAGAGTCAAAGTCAAAGATTTTTAGGATCATTTAATTGGTTTGGATGTACTTATTGTGATCATGAATAGTGAGAGAGTCCTTAGGTTTGGGTTTAGGTTCAGATTCAGATTCAGCTCTTTCAGTTCTGTCTACATGAAATATTACAAATTAATTTAAATGATAAATTAAAATTAAATAACTCATCCATAACATAATTCTATAAAAAGTCATAAATTAATTATTTATATTTTAAATTCATGTTTTAATTCGTAAGGGGATGTAGCTCAAATGGTAGAGCGCTCGCTTTGCATGCGAGAGGTACAGGGTTCGATCCCCTGCATCTCCACAATTTAAAATTTCTTGTGTTAAAAATGTCTTTAATTTTATGTTAAAGCACTTGCTATTATTTTTGGGATTGTTTTCAACAAAATTTGTTTGCCATTCCAATACATTTTCAAAAACTATACATACACAAACATAAAAGGTTGGGGCATTTGTTTTCTAGTCAAATGATACGTCGTTCGGGAGCTCAAAGGTCTCAAACCAATTAACCCGAGAAAGGAATGAAAATCCAAATCTTTAAAAGACTGAAAGTGCCTGTTCGTTGCAGCCAGGTAAAATCTACCATACTAATGAACAACATAAATGTCAATTATTCCAAATACATTTCATGAATGTATAAATGATAGAAAAAGTATACCATCGACCACACTTGTAGTTTATAACACTCGACATCTGTGTTTTTCTCTAAGAAAATCGAGCAGTTCACGAGGGTTTGAAACGACAATGAAATGGAATAATATGGATTATCCGACGCATGGAATCTTAGTGTCCAGATTGACCCCGACCAGGCTTGCTCTTCCATTTTATGTATGCAAGCCTTTGGTCTTACAAATAGGGCATAGATTCTTCTGCATTAGCCACAGTTTGATGCAGTTGGTATGGAAGTCGTGGCCACAATCCAGAGTCCCGAGATCTTCCCCATTAGAATATTGCCCCTGCCATACATAACGGGTGTGAGGAAAGAAACGGAACTTTGAACTCTCTGTTTCGTGTAGCATTGTAAGAATCAAGTTCATGACTCGGGTTTTTCCCCATTTACCTGACAAATGCAGCATGGCTCCAATTCTGAAGAGGTTTCGGTAGTGATGGATATGAATTCCCGCTGTTTCATAGACTTCAGGATGGTTTCTTCGCTTAGTCCAGTGCTTACATCTCCTATGCGCTCCTCCAATGCCAACAATTCCTAACAGTTGCATGCATATGTGAAAATTAGGGGCACGGCACAATGGCTTAACAGCAAATGGCAAGAGAGTTAATAACTTTGTCTTTGTTTACCTCATATGACATGTTATCAACGTCCAGGCGCATGTCTCTATGCCTGTCATGCATATCAACCATACCATGATATATGAATGGATCGAAGAGCATAAAATCCTGTCATATCATATCAACAACAACAAATGGCTTTGTAAAATGTTACACACAAACAGCACCATATCTAGCAATCACCCAAATTTCAACGCTGTATAGATGTGAGCACTAGTTGGTTTGATTGGTAGAGCCACTGATAGAGTTTGATGAGAGAACATGTGATTAAATCTTTGCCTAAATCCGATACTCTAATGACAATACACATACAAGTGTTTAAGAGGGCATGGTAACCATGAAAATGCTAATATGGCCATATCTTAATCAGAAAACTTAAGGCATGACTATCAGAAACAGATCATCAATCTTGAAATTATTTGAGCAAGTAGCTCAGCTTCTGGAGAGCCATGTCCCATGATTTTCCTCGTTTGAAATGGCTCGGTGATACTAAAATAAGCAATGAACTTTGCTAGGGACACTGGAGGTTCACTACAAACGAGATACACTTAGGTAAGCAGATCCCTTTTTGGATGTCGCGGAGCATGTGAGAGGAGAGGGACTGAGATATATTCTTAGAAGTGTTTTTGATACCCCAAGCTCAAGATGGCGATATGTCAAATAGGAGAATGCTTTTAATACCTTAGGTGTAACTATCTGGTGCTACATAGCATTGTATTTCCAATGAGTCTCTTCATAGCACGTAAAAGATAGGTTCTAGAAAATATATCATAAACCTAAAGATAAACACGCTACAACTACAGTCAAATTTATACCGAAAAGGTAGTTTCTAGATAACCATATTAACATAAGATGTAAGTACAAAACTTCATAAATGAAAACATCAAACCTCAGCTCGTAAATTTTCGCCCCTACGCATGGCACTCAAAACCTGGCGAATCTGTTACATAGTGAACAAATACATATTTGTCAGCTACATTCAGTGTAGAGGTCTCCTTCAACGAGTTAAAAGTATAAAGCATAACTAAATAGATAATATTAATATCTGACAGACAATGAGAAACGGCATATCAGTTAACATGGTATTTGATAGAGGTTTACAAACCAAAGTATCTCTAGACTTGTTATAGACGATCAAGTAAATATTGGTGTTGTATTTAGAAAAATGTACATTGAATGGCAACAAGTAGATACCTTGGGGCTATGAACACAAGCAAAGTAAAATTACATAACATTACAACACCATTCACAGTGTCACAGAGAGAGAGAGAGAGAGAGAGAGAGAGAGAGAGAGAGAGAGAGAGAGTATAAATTCGGATTCCTCACATCAGATGAAATCATCTCAAAGTCACAAAAATAAGATTGTGTTTGACAAATACAGAGTCTAACTAGGTATTTAGCCTATTCCAGTAATAATTCATGCTTCTGTATAACAGCCCAATATTTACATATTATAAGGAAATGAAGATGGCCGAGCCATGTACTGTTGCTATGGCTAAAAGGCAATTACGAACTAAAACATGTTAGGCCATAATGAAGAATCACTAATATTGTCATGAAATAACATATACTTTACATGCTTCCAAGTAGAAGAGATAAAAGTGCAGCCCATGTAACAACTTTCACCAACCATGAGGACATCTAGCAACTACGGGGAGAAATTGTTCTATAGCGCACATATCAATTTCATTAGGATTCCAAGATCAGGAAACTATTTAGTTCTCCCATTTCACTACCGAAATAGGCATGTCTAATTTTTATCAACCATTTCATAACGTTTGTAAATACAACGCACTACTAAGTATTAAACTATTTCAACATGTATCAAGTTGTATACTAGATTGAATACTTGTTTTCTTAAATTATTACAAACTGAAGTTTGTTGCATACCTGAATGGACATATTTGTCAATTTACCCATTCTATGCCAAAATAAGAAAAAATACATCCACATCTCATCATAATTATTAATTATCATTTATCTTATCTTCATTTCACACCCAAACTAACACAACACATAGAATAAACACACTGGAGTGATTCACTTTATATGTTTATAAATAATATATTTGGAAAAGGCAATTCGAAGTCCTAACGAAAGATGAAAAACACTGTACACATAGCAATAAAGATATTCTTTTCCAATACGTAAAAGATGTCTATTCAAATCCCAAATTAGGAAGATAAGATTTGAAACTAGTCACTTAAGCATAATACTTATCAAATAAGGAGACGTTTGCAACTATTACAAAGTTGAGGCGGCCTTTTTGCCAACTTCCTCTGACATCTTTGGCTATTTATGAGAACTCCAAGGGCATTGGATCATATCTATCGTCCCACTTCATTCCCACAAGTCAATAAAGGCTGAAGATACAGATTCTGAAAAAACAAAGAATGGGTATAAACAGGTGGTATCTCACCCGCAACTACTCTCTAATCCAAGCCAGAATCCTCTATATTTCTCTCTGAGTTACGTAGTTATTTATAATCTGTCACCTCCGGTTAGGATAAAATCAAACCATTCAATTATCAAATGATCATTTCCTAACTCCAAAATCAACAATTAGCATAACCCTAAAATAATTTATTGCTTTCCAAAACAGAACTATTGCATTTAATCAAGAGGAAAGCACACAATGCACTGAATTTGTTCATTAGGTATCTGGGTTTTAGAACCCGGTTCCAGCTAGATGGACCAGATAAGATGCAACTCCAATTTATTCTCAACATGAACCAACTACAAACTATCTCAGGCATATGCACAAATAAAAGTTGTTGTAACTTGTAAGGAATGAAAACTTGGAGATTTAAGACATCATGTTGAACCCCGATAGTAAAGCATAAGCCCGCTTTTCAAGTTTCATTTGTGCATTTATATACTATACATATTGGAAAATAAAGTGAACAATGGAAGCAAAACTTTCCAACAAAAAGGAAGTTTGTGCTCTGATGCATGACAATGTAGAAGGATGGCCTAAAAAACATTTTATTTCCCATGAACAAGAAATATATTATAAAACCCTTTCAGTTCTATGTTTTTGGTATTTAAAGAAGGGTTTGTCTAACGTGTAACTCTTGCACATGATAAGGGGCACTGGAATTTGAATTTTATGAAAAACACAATTCTCAATGTTCCTTAACATGTGCAACACTTGCATATGTTAGATAAATCCTTTAACGAATATATAAAATTTATGAAAAAGATTGTAAGAAGAGAGGTCAAAATTATATGATAATTAAACAAAATTTCTGATCACACTTTAGATGTTATTGAACATTCTAGGTGCAATGTGATAGAATAATAATGATGAAGATTAGATCATCAGTGTTGTTAGAATCAACTTTGGGCCTTTTTACATCAAGAAAAAGCCAATGTATCAAATGTGAACTACAGTAACTATCGAGTAATTGAAACAAAGAAAAACCAACACATTTTTTTGAAGAAATTCAAAGTATCATCCGTACCAGTAGGCAGCAGACAATTCTTATATTTTCAGAGATGATATATATTATATGCTAAATAGCATACGCTCAAAATAATAAATGTACAGAAAAACTAAACTGGGAGAGGTAAAACGAATTTCAGCAAACAAACCTCGGATATTAGTCGGTGTCTCCCTTCAATGTCAGCAGCTAGAGCCCTTAATGAGTGGGGCCCAAGAACATCGTCACCGTGTCTCTCCATTAAGAAGGCTGACCTTGGGTATGGATGGTGATGTCCCTGATTTAATCTGGATGACAGTGCAGTCTCTTGTGAGGATGAAGAAGGGCCCGAAGGCAATTGTGGGAAATGACCACTGTGACCTCCCGATTCAGAATCAACTGAAGGAAACAAAGACCAAGGAGCATATTCCGATAACCTTTGCAGGCTTTGTGTAGAGGGGTTGTGGTGAGAAGTCCAGGCGGGGTTTGGCAAAGGATGGGCACTTGAACTGGGACCAAATCGAGAACTAGAAGGAACACCAGTGGCTAAACTCCAACTTGTTGGATCCTGTCCCAAACTTCTCGTCTCGGATGGGGAAGCAAGCATGGGATGCTCCGCATTGTTCCTTGAGACTGACCTTAACTCTGGTTCCTCTTGTAAAGTAGCACCTCTGTCCCCAGACATATGAGTACTAGAAGAACTGCTAGCCCTTGAATTGGAAGGTGCATTCCAAGGAAAAGGATGTGCATTTCTTGACAAACCAGTAACACGAATGACATGTGATTGACCCCGAGGCGCACTAGAGTTTCCCGCCAATAATGCTGCAGCTCTTGAGTCAAAAGAATCACTGGAAGGAACTGGCCTAGGTGATGGGTGAGGTGAGGGAACATTAAAGCGCCTAGCACTTCCTGACGACGACAAATTAAACGGAATAGAGTCCTGTTGAGTTATGTGGTTTACTCTCCGACCAAAACTTCTCAAGGGATTTTCTGCAACTCCAGTAACACCTAAGGCAGGGAAGACATCAGAAGGAACTCCTGTCGTACTAACCCCAAATCTAGGGTTCAAATATTCTGGAGGACAAACACTAGAAGTATTCCACGAGGGTGTAGATAAACTTAAGCTGCTGGAAGCACTATAACTTGGGCCAGTAGGCCATGCAGCATTTTCAGCTTGTGGAAAGCTGCTAGAACTTCCACCGGCATAAGACTGTCCGGAAGTACCTTCAAGGGCCTTTCTCTTGCACGATAAACCCCAACTCCCCAGAGATGAATTTGCACCGCCACTAGTCTCCTCTTCTACATAACCAGAGCTACCAGATGAAGTCCCGGCATTTTCAGCAGAGGCATTCATAGAAGATATCTGCTGTTTCTCTGATTCAACTGACTTGTAGAGATTAGGGCACACTCCAGATCCCATAACCAGCCTACTATTACGACTATTGGCTGCATATCCTGCATTTTGATTTACATTTTGGGGGACAGAGCTGGGACTCTGCAAGAATAAAGGCCTCCTTGTAACCTGATTACTACTAGAACCGATACTGACTCTTCCAGGAAAAAGGTTATTAGTTGGTTCTGGCCGCCTTTCTTCTGACCTGGGACCAGCCCCAGCACGGGGGTCAAACGAAGAAGGCCAGCCATGTTCCACTTTCATCTCATCGTCATCGATGTGGTTCTGTGGATTCAATCTAGAGCTAGGTTCACCTGCATCCCAGCCTCCAAAAGTCTGAACATCATTGCCAATACTGTTTGCACATGCTGCTTCAGTAGAAGATGCTGCAGCATAATTTGACAACCGGCTTTCAACTGGATTCATAATGTTATTCCAAGAAGGTTGCTCACTCATGCCAGTATTGTTGGATACAGATCCCTGTTCAATATCTATAGTTTCAGGGAAGGAACCGAAAGTACTTCTTTGCCCTTGCATCGGGCTGAGGAATTCCACCAACCTTTGTAGAAGATACTATACGATATTCCAATCTTCCCACTTAAATGGTGGTTCACATCAAATACATCTCTCACATACACCTAGAATCATGAAACCAGAAGAACGATACATCAGATATAAGTGGGAAATAAAATAAAAAAAAAAAACAATAACCAATACATAATATAAAAATAGCTATGTAGTTTAAGATATTTAATCATAGCGATAAAATGCAGCAGCAAGTCAGCAACAGCTAACTAGTTTTAACATGCTTTGCCACTAGCACTCCATGTGCAGTGTTTCTGTTATGTGCTTGTCATAGGCATCACAGAGCATATGAAGCCAAAACACAGAACTCAAATAATAACAATGAGTCAATGAATGCATGCATTTGTTGCCCCATCTTGTCACCTGGAGCAGGCATGTCCTCCCTCACCCCCAACATAAATACTACTATCATCCATTAATTATTGCGGCCATTAATTTTCATAGCTGCTTCAATAATAATTCCAGATCCCGCATTCTACCATTTCTGTAACAATTACTATTTTGCCTTCCCTTCATGTTATTTTTCGTTCATTGGCACATTAATTCCTAGGTAGCAGTCGTCTTTTTCAACAACTCACAACAACAATAAAATGAACTGAAAACAAGTTTGCAGAAGCAGTTTAGAGTTCATGTTGCAACCGCCAGGTCCACAACAGAATATAGAATGCATAGACAAGTTAACCTATCACAAAACAAGCTCATAGTCATCATCACCTATAGATAGCATACTAAAGCTAATTGCCGTAAACCTGTAAGACATTACATACAGGTCTGCGAAATCAAATCTCACTCATCCAACTTTAGGAAGATACCCATGAAAGTCCCAACTGAGAGAATACAGAAATGTGAGCTCTGTACAAATCATGGGTGATGTAAAGATCAACATTCGTTACGCACAAACACTATGGCATTGGTAGACAACAAAAGCTGCTGTTTCAGATAGAAAGCTACGAACTTTGTTTAAATCCCCCAAGCCACTTTGGTAACTTGCTTAAAATCAGAAACACCCAAACAAGCAACTTGATTTTTCCGTCCTAAGCACGCCCACTTCAGTACCCAAGCATCCAATATCAGCTATGCCCCAAATCAAAGAAAATATCCCCAAAAGGAACAGCACAAAATTCCCAACAATCAGAACAGCAAATCAACATGTGCATGCACAGCAAAACCAGAAAAGATTCAAACTTTAAGCAGAAACCCTAAATGGGTCCACCCTGATCCCTTTTTCCCGTCCGAATTCCACTAAAAAAATCCCCAAATTTTAGGTGAAAACAAGAACACAAGCAACCAAAACACAAAACACAAAGCACCATAAGCTGATTCAAGAGAGATTACAGAGAAAAAAAAAACAGATGGATTAGGAAATTACCAGAGACCCAGATGAAGCAAAGAGGAGAGGATCGATGGAGAAAAAAGAGGAAATGGGAGAGATAAGGAGATGGGCAGTGGTTGGAAGGAGAGAATCAGAAGCGTTTTCTGACTCTTTTTTCTCTCTCTCTCTTGCTGTTGTGTTGTGTTGCAGTTACTTTCTTTGAAGAAAAGAGATAATAAGAAGACGTCAACACTGGAAATTGGATGTGTGAGAGAGGAAAAAGGAAAGTAGAGAGAGATAATTAAAGAAAGATACAGTGATGATGACGATGATGCAATGATCTAATGATCTTTTTCTATTACTACGTAAATGTTGGAGTTTTTTTTTAGAAATAAAAATTAGATTTAGATTAGGATTTTTATTGGTTTGGTTTTTTTTTTTTTTGTGAAATATAGCTTTGCCACGTGGCTGCCTTAAAATAGCTCGAGTGCCACACAAAGCATGCTGATTATTTTTTTATTTAAATTTTTTATATAGTATGTTATTCTCCCTATCTTAAAATGAGTATTTTTTTTATTTTGAGAAAAATTAAAGAGAAATTAGTTATTGTAGTATATTTACTATTGTATTCTTATGATTATGTGGTGAAAGATTTTAACTAGCTTTTTATAAAAGTATTATTGACAATTTATGCATAACTAACTTATTAGAAAAGAAAACAAAATACTTATTTGTGAACAAAAATAAAATTGAAACAAAACACACATTTTAGAACGGAGGGAGTACATAATATAAATATAA
>JAYMTA010006508.1:0-10348 GCA_036897625.1 Pelargonium cotyledonis
TTAAATAGATATAAAAACTATCAAACATTATCGATGTAGTTAAAATAATACGAAAACTAACATGAGTGGGACAATGTTATGGCTTTTTGCATTACACCGTACAAGTGTCTCAAATGATGATAACTTTGAGGCTTGAGCTACTTGGAATAATAAAATAAAAAGTAGACTTTAAAAAAATATATTGTTTCAAATTCTTATACCTTAATTATCTCAATTTTAATATATATATATATATATAAGACAAGTTGCACAAATGGCAAGAACAAGTCAACACCTCACAAGCATTTCACCAAATAAATTCTTCTTCTTATTATTATTTTGCGAATATTAAATGCTCTCTATTTTTCAAGCAGTTTATGGGCCCCAACAACTTTTTTATTTAATTCAGTGGATGCTCCTAGGAAATCACTAAAACCATTTGCAAAAAATTAACAATTAAATTTATCTAAATACCCAATCCCAAAACCTTGAATTGAATAATAATTTGTTCAAAATCTAATAATTTTATATACATAGAGATAGGAAGAATGTTTAACAATTTATTTGAGAGAATTGAAGACAATCATTTTATACAGAGAGAGAGAAAGAGAGTAAATGAAATATGAGTCAAGTTATTTTTGGCTTAAGTTAAGTTAAGTTAATGAGGTGATAACACCTTATTATTTTTTACTTATACCCAGCTCAAGTGAATTAGAGGGAGAGAAGCGACCTGTTCGGATCTAAGTTTTTTTAATGAGGTGTCACCATCTCATCAATAGTTTAGCCTAAACCAAAATATCACTATAAATAAAACCCGAGGCACTGGAATCCTCCCCTCCGGTAGAGTCTACCAAGCCGAGGACACTAGGCAAGCCTTCCCCCCAACCTGTCCAACCAATGCCGAACTAAGCCGAAAATTCTCCTCAAACTGAATCAGACAGATGAAATCAAGATGACCCCGCAACCTGATTCTACCACGAAAGTCGCCCACCTTTCCTTCACTTTTTGCGGACCAAATCCGCAAAACAGCACAACTAAACATCAAAACAACTGAAAAAATCAAACTTGTCATCGTGACAAGTACTCCAAAATTTGGAGAAAGACCGTTTTTTCTCAGAAAAATCTGAGATTAATCAATAAGAAATGATTAAATCATCGTCGATCAAAGAAAAATCGACGGTGAAAAAAATTGCTGACGAAGAACTAGAAATGGCGACGGCTGAAATTTCAAAGAGAAAAAGAATTTAATTTATTGCGTGAACTTATATTGGTGAGTTTCAACATGAATCGATATTAGTTAGAAAAGTAATATATGTATAAAAAAATTAGATTATAAAAAAATAAAATAAATTATGTGACCAAGACAAACTTGCCACGTCATTATATGTGGATATACATAAAAATTACACGTGGCAGAATATTAACTTAACGTCAGAATAAAATTACGCGTATTTATAGATTGTGCTGAATCAATTTTATATTATTTTATTTTAAAAATCACACCATCAACAATTTTTTTTTTTTTTTCTTCATAGAATCAGTTTTCAAGCAATGAAATTTTCCCGAATCTGTGTTCTCGACTTTTTCGTGTGAGTAACATAAATACGCTTCCGCGGATAGGTTTCCTCATTCCAGAAACCGTTAAATCTTTGACATTTTGGGGAAGAACAAAACAATATTATTTCAAATAAGCCTAAAAAAACCTCTGATTTTGAATTCGATTCATCGACTAAATCCAAAAAATCAGCTGTTGCGAGTGACAGAGAGATTGTTGTTGTTGCAGAAGAAGAAGAGGGTTTGATGAAAAATGAAGTTTTGCAAGAAATATCAGGAGTTCATGCAAGCCCAGGAGAAGAAACTGCCTGGGGTTGGGTTGAAGAAGCTGAAGAAGATCTTGAAGAGGTGTAGGAGACACAAGCCTCCGACATCTGATTCTGAGGCCCTTGCTGTCCAGACTTGCCCCCAACAATGCCCTGGTATGAATATGATCTTACAGACCAGAAAGTTTTAATTTTTGTTTTGATTTCTGGGTTGTTTGATTGTTTTTGTTTTGTTATGGTCGTGATTTGCAATGTTTTGGGTAAAAGTTGGGATTTTAATGACTTGGAGTTTGATTGAAGTGATTGTTATGGGACTCTCTAGAAATGGCTTTGATGATAATATTGTTGGGTTTGGTTAAATTTTGTTTTGGGACTAAATGAAAGGTTTTGATGATTAGAGTATTGGGTTTGATAGAAGTTTTTGTTCTGGGGCTTCAGGAATAGTTGTGTGTTGGGTTTGGTTAAATGGTTTGTTTTGGGACTAAATGAATGGTTTTGATGATTAGAGTCTTGGATTGGATAGAAGTGCTTGTTTTGGGACATAATGAATAATTTTGATATTGGCTTTGATATAAGTGTTTGTTTTGGGATTATGCGAAATGATTTGATGATTTGAGTATTGGGTTTGGTTAAATTGTTTGTTTTTGTGATAAATGAATCATTTTAATGAATGGGCTATTGGGTTTGATAGAAGTGGTTGTTTTAAGACTTAAGTGAATGATTTTGATGATTAGAGTGTGAGGTTTGATCGAAGTTTTTGTTTTGGGACTAAATGTATGGTTTTGATGCTCAGAGTTTTGGGATTGATTGATGAAAGCTTTTGTTTTGGGACTATGTGAATGTTTTTAATGAACAGAGTATGTGGTTTGATAGAAGTGAATGTTTTGATGATCATAGTATTGGGTTTTGACAAAGTGTTCAATTTGTGTCTAAATGAATAAGTTTGATGACCATAGAGTATTGGGTTTGGTAATGAATGGTTTTGATGATCAGAGTAGTCGGTTTCATGAAGTGATTGTTTCAGGGACTAGACTAGATGAACGGTTTTGCACTTTTGATTCCAATTCCTTTGCACATTTTGTCCTGTTTCATTCTTGAAACTGACTTAGATTCACCGACTTCGATTGTGAGACTGATATAACTGCAGTCCAACGACTTTGATATCGTTTGAGCTTTTTGGTTTTGAAAAGTACTAGAAAGTAGAAGCTGGATAAAGGAAAAACTTTTAAATTTTGTTTTGGTGCATGTTTCATGGCAGTTTGTGACGAAACCTTTTTCCCATCCCTTCTCGAGGAAATGTCTGCAGTAGTCGGTTCCTTCAACAAACACGCTCAAAAGCTGCTTGAGCTGCATCTTGCTTCCGGATTCCGAAAATACCTTATCTGGTTCAAAGGCAAGCTACAAGGAAACCACGTAGCCTTGATTCAAGAAGGCAAGGACTTGGTCACCTATGCACTGATCAATGCCATCGCAATTCGGAAAATCCTAAAGAAATATGATAAAGTACGCCAATCCCACATATAAATTAGTACTTTAAACATTGACAATATTGAATCATTAGTTTATTTGTGATTTTATTTTGAGTTCAGATTCATTACTCAAAGCAAGGTCAAGCCTTTAAGTCGCAAGCCCAAAGTATGCACATTGAGATCCTCCAGTCGCCTTGGCTCTGTGAGCTCATGGCTTTCCACATCAATTTGAGAGAGAGCAAAGACAAGTCGAGGAAGGCGCCGGCTCTATTTGACGCGTGCTCGCTCACAATTAATGATGACAAGCCGTCACTCTCTTGTGAGCTCTTAGACTCCGTCAAGCTTGATATTGATCTCACTTGTTCCATATGCTTGGTAAGTCGAGAGGCCTCGGGTTTCTAAGGAGAATATTACTTTATCGCTTAAACAATTCATGTCAAACCCAAATGTTTTTAATCATGCAATAGCTTAGAATCTATTATCTTGCGATTTTTCCTTCATTTATCCCTCTTAGGGATTGGTTGGTCTTTATGAGTTCGAGCATCCACATTGGGGTGTGACCTAAAGCGATATCTTTTTTTACCATGGATTGGGTTAGTTAATTGTAATTTCCTTATTTCCATATGCCTTATCTATTCACTTATGCGATTAATAGGACACGGTCTTTGATCCGGTATCTCTCACATGCGGTCATATTTTCTGCTACATGTGTGCTTGCTCCGCTGCATCGGTGAGCATTGTTGATGGACTGAAGGCCGCAGAACCTAAAGCAAAATGCCCTTTGTGCCGAGAGGTAAGCCTTGTTCTCTTATAGTTTCCGAGTCTTCAATATGAAAGAATATATATAACCATTTTTCTTCATATTCATTTTGTCTTTTTGTGTTTTTTCAGGCAGGAGTCTACGAAGGATTTGTGCACTTGGAAGAGCTTAACATTCTATTAAGCCGAAGGTATGTTTATGTTTCAAATAAGATATCTCGGTTTTGATCTTATGGGTAGAACCGTAGAAGCAACTTTATATTGTTAGTGTTACTCTATCCCAAATGTTCAATAAGTTAATTAGGATTGGAGTTTTCCCATTATGCCCGTGTCTTCTTGTAACAAATTCGAGAGGTTCTAATTGAGTCAAGTTAGGAATACTATTGGTAATTCATGCACAATTAACCCATCAAAAAAGAAAGTCGACACTCATTTTAGGACAAAAGGAGTATTAGCTTGCTACTTTAGCGACTTTCTCATTTTGGTCGTGTGCTTGTGCACAGTTGCTGTCAATATTGGGAGGAGCGTCTTCAGACAGAAAGAGCGGAGAGGATCCGACAAGCGAAGGAGCATTGGGAATCGCAGTGTAGGGCATTCATGGGAGTGTAGTCGAGTCAATTTCAATCTACAAAATTAGGTAGTGTGTAAATTCATTGATTTCTTTGTTATATCTAGTTGTTCGGGGATTTTCGAATCGATTGTCGAGCTCAACAAGCTCATTCTGGTGTTAGGTTAAGCGTGACGATTCGTTGATTTGTTTATTAACTTATGTCTAGAATTTTGAAGAAACAAGTATATTTGCCAACTGTAGTGTTGGGTATGTGGTGCGCAAATATTGGTTACATACTAATTGCTTGGACCGCAAGAAAAGAGAGCTTTTGAATTAGTTATTCAAAATTATATATTGTAATCATGCAAATATAGCTTATAAAGTTAATCGGGTTAAACATATTGGGTCGTGTCGAGTTAATATCAACTTGTTTATGTAAATGTGTTGACAGATTGTGTAATTATTTATAGCTTAAAAAATTCTTCAATACAAAAACGACATAATTATCGTTGTCCTTGATTTCTTGATTATATTATGATAATGTTTGCGAATCTTGGAAAATTTTAGCGATTAGATTAGCGAAGACTCGGAGCTTGCTTATAGTCCAGCCGATCGGTTTGCGTATTCTTGAACCAATGCCCCGAAGAGAGATCGCCTTTCGAGCAATCGCGAAGGTTTGTCGAATTCCCTAGCTCGTCCTGCAAACAGTGGCGGAGCCAGATTTAGTAAAAATGATACTGAGAAAGGTGATGATCATTACAGTAAAGATATCGTTCAACTCAAGTTCGGAAACCCACACATTTCCTACCCACCACGACCC
Organism: Pelargonium cotyledonis; assembly: GCA_036897625.1. Classification (NCBI taxonomy): domain Eukaryota; kingdom Viridiplantae; phylum Streptophyta; class Magnoliopsida; order Geraniales; family Geraniaceae; genus Pelargonium; species Pelargonium cotyledonis. The sequence continues at coordinate 5,398 of JAYMTA010006508.1, forward strand.
GCACATACACAAATCATTTTAAGTTCTAAGTATTCGTAAACATCAACTTGAAAAACCCGACCTGAAACCCGATCGAACTGCGGGTATTAACCAAGAAAAAAGAGATGGAAACAAGTACCTGCATCAATGACCAAAACTCTGTCACAGTCCATAACGGTTGGTATTCTGTGGGCAATGCTGATAATGGTGCAATCCGCGAACTCTTCGCGGATTATTCTCTGAATCACTGCATCGGTTTGCGAATCAACCGAAGCTGTGGCTTCATCCATGAACAGCAAACGACTTCGTTTTAGCATTACACGAGCCAAGCACAGGAGCTGCCTTTGCCCTACACTCCAATTGTCTCCATTGTCCACAACTATATACATAGTATCAATATTAGTTGTGACATTTTTGCTACAAAACGTGTGTCGTGTTCGTGTTACGTGCTCATAAACATGTGTCGTGTTCAGTTTCAACATTATTACTAAATGAGTCGTGTACTGGGATTGGACTAGATCTATTCGAGTCTTGTCCAAAATCCCACCGGGACACAATACGAACAACCCTAGTTGTGCACAAAATAAGTGTGATATTAGTTTTCCAAAGTCGGGACATGAGGAAAAGTTAAAGCAGACACTCATTTTAAGATGGATAATATGATATTTGGAAAATGAGCGACGTACCTAAGGATTCGAGTTTCTCGGGTTTTGCGGCTATCACTTGCTTAAGTTGGCAACGTTCAAGACTCTGCAAGAAAACCAACGAAAAAGTTGTAAACGAACATATATCTTAAATAAGCAGCTACCACAAATTTATTCGCTATGAAATGACAAACAGTAAAGAAGTAACAAATAATGTGACACATTGCGTTCGCTTTTTTTCTTTCAAAATGTTCATATTCGAACGTCAAAATCTTTAAGAAGAAAATTAAGAAATGACCGACGTGATTAAAAATGAGAGGTACATAAACATTTAACGAACTTTTTTACCTTCCATATGTCATCTTCTGAGTACTGTCCAATCGGGTCAATGTTGCTTCTCACAGTTCCTTCAAAAAGGACAGGTTCTTGGGGAATGATCCCAAATCTCGATCTGAGATCATGAAGCCCTAGCGAGCAAATGTCAATGCCATCTATGACTATTTTCCCTCCTGAGGGCTCCACCAGTCTGAAGAACACCTGGATCAACGTTGACTTTCCGCTCCCTGTTCGACCAACGACGCCAATCTTTTCTCCCCCGTTGATACTCAGGGTTATGCCTTTGAGTACTAGAGGTGTATTTGGGCGATATCTAACCTGCTCGACAAAACAACGTTGTTGCAGTCAGAAGACGTAGGAATGACAATTACACCTGAATCTAATTTCTGGGAGTGGGGAAATGACTACATTGTAATCCCCGCTTCAAAGTCGACAAGAATATCAACAAAAGTATAGCTAGCAAATAGTTCTACGGGTCGGGCCACCGTAGACTGTTGGTCCATTTGTCAGCTCTAATAATTTATGACTCGAACCTATGATTTCAAAATTACCTGCAAGTCCTTGAGTTCAACATTGCCATTGGCAGGCCAATTTGGAGGTGGAAGCCTATCTTTGATCTCCCAAGCAGCTTCTGATGGTATATTTGTAAATTGCTTTATTCTTTCAACAGAAACCATTCTGTTTTCAACAAAGCAACTCATGTATAGAGCCCAAAAAAGCACTCCATTCAGGGACAATCCATAGGAGAGTGACAAACCAACATTCTCTACACACACAAAATAATAATAAGTTCCACGAAACGTCGGGTTAGTGCACGAGACTCAAAATTTTGATTTCACGAGGTTTGGGGCTAGATCTGGCAATTCGAGTTGCGGGTTGGCCAAAAAATACACGTGTTCGTAATTTACAAACTTTTATATTGGCTCTAAAAAATTGTAACACGTGCAATTTTTAGCCTAACCCGTTTAGTCAACTCTATAAAACATCAATGTAAGTACATAAATACCTGGTTTTATGATGCTGCTAGGCAACAAGATCATGAATGCAGTTGAAACACACAGAATCACACTTCCAATGAGCTCCAATCGAAAACCCAACCACTCGTTCGATCCATTGTTGTGAAAATCCATCCGCAGATTGGAATTCACTCGGTTTACATTCTCCTGACTAAACCTCTCTTGCTTCCTGAAAGCGCGAATCGTCATAACGCCGGAGATGCTCTCTGAGAAATGGTGGATGATAGGGGCTTTCGTGATTGAATCAAGGCGGGTTAGTTCACGAGACGATGCAAGATAATATCCCTGAAATGGGAAACATATAGAACATATTAATGTGACATAAAAAAAACATGTTCATATGATTAAATGCAAGAAGTTTATTTGACAATGTGACTAAAATTTAACATATAGATCGAATCATACCCGATACCAGAAATTCAACCATCCGAGTGGAATGATCAAGAAGACGGTTGGCCAAGCATATTGACAAGTGATGATGAAGATCCCGAGCAATGTGATGTACATAGAAACTGTGATTCCCATGATGAAGGGAAGGAAAAGATCGACATTGGTCTGATCAGTCGACGCCTGGAAAGAAAAAACCCGAAAAAGTACTCATCAGCACAGTCTGATATAAGATTTGTGTATCTTATGCAACTATTGCACGTGTACTCAATTTTTGAGGTTCTTGTTATGTGCAATAGTTGCATACGTTAATACATATGAGGCCTAAGATTTGTTCAACGTATGCATCTATTGCATCTTACAAGAACCTCTAAAACTGTGTAGAACGCATTGATTCCAAGACTCTTAGTTAGTGCAATAGTTCTATACGTTGGAACATATAACAAAACGGGTTTTCAGGATCTTACCCGACTTAGTATTCTCCCAGAAGGCGTAGTATCAAAAAACGACATGGGAGCGTGCAGGATGCTATGAAGAATCCCCGCGAAGAAAATTTGAGCTGTCTTGAGCCCGAGAAAAGAAACAAAGAAGGCTCTTATCAGTACCAGAACCAACGACACAAAGGCTATAATGGCGTACACGCGTATGAACAACAAAGCATCAAACACCAACGCGCGCTTCTCAGAAGTCTCGTACGCGAGCCAGTAATCGCTCGCCATAGTAGAAGCTTGCCAGAGAAGAGATACAACCAACACAAGAATCACTCCCCACCACCCGAATGCCTCGGTGCAGTAAACCTTGTACACTTGCAAGCTAACCTTCCCAGTTTCTCGCTCCTCCTCTTTGATGAGCTTGTTGGACGACTCTTTATCGGGTTTTGGCTCTTCCAAGGCCTTATTGCCATTCTCGTTGGTCGGGGAGGGTTGAGGGGAATGAGGAGGCCTCGGGGACGATTCCCCTGACGAGGCCTTGCCCATTTCCACTAGGTCCATGGATGTTTCGTGGGCGGATACAAGTGCTTTGAAATCTACACCAGTTTGGAGAATGTCATTGTACTTTCCTGATTGCACAATCATACCGTCTCGCATAACCTATTTAAGGAAACAAATTTAGTACTATGTTTTTACTTTTTAAGGTTGTGAACATGAAAAACATAGGATTATGCAAATGTAACCTTAAAACTTACCAAGATATGCTCCACATTATGCAAGAAATCAACTTGGTGGGTCACAAGCAATATGGTCTTGTGCCTTAAAGCTCCCCTCACACATTCCTGCAAAACCAACAAGAATTTTAGCAAAAAAATAGGACCAAAGTTCGGTCTTGGTCCGAATTTGACTCAAACCGGACTGATGATCAAACCAGTTGGACCGAAATAAAAATTCAGTCCGGTTTCTATCACGAACACTTGTAAATTTCAACATTTCCTTACCTTAAAAATCTCTGAACCGGTGTGAGCATCAACAGCACTAAAAACATCATCAAGAAGATACACATCACAATCCTGATAAACCGCCCTCGCGAGCTGGATACGCTGCTTCTGGCCGCCACTGAGGTTGATTCCTCGTTCCCCTATTTCAGTCTGGTCCCCGTGCTCCATCATTTCTATGTCCTTTTCCAGGCAACAAACTCGCATAACTTCCTTGTACCGGTCGCGGTTCATAGGCAATCCGAACAAAATGTTGTCCTGAATTGTCCCGTTTTGTATCCATGATGTTTGCGCAACATAGGCTGTGGATCCGCACACTCTAACCTATAGGAGAAACACATGAAAATCAAAAGATCAGTACGTGTCATTAGAGTTCACAATTTGTACATGACCCCGAAAAAACAGAAACCCAGTTGATTAAGGCCACCCGAACCATTTTTGGATCGGGCTGGATAAGGCAAATTCATACGGATTTGCACATTTTGTACTAAAATCAAATCCAGGGTCAAGGCCCATAATAGCATCCAAACTTAAAACAGGACCAAATCCCGATTTTTTTTTTTTTAAGTTTCCAGCATCAAAATCATCATAATATATATATAGAGGTAAAAATGAGAATCTCTCGAGCTCAAAAGTATAGTAAATAAACCCGAACCGACATAAAAACATACCTTTCCGGATTTCTTGTGCATCTCACCAAGAATAGATGCCAAAAGTGAGGACTTTCCGGACCCAACCACTCCCACAATAGCGGTAAGCTCCCCTTTCCTAATCTCCAAATTCACATTCCTCAACACCTCCTCTCCACTCTCATCATCCCAACAAAACACCCCATTTTTCACCTCCACCGCCACTCTGCCACCACACCCCTCCTCCCGCTCCACCGCCGCCTCCGTCAGCTCCTTGCTCGTCATGAAATGATCCAATCTCGAAAGCGATATCATCGCCTGCGAGAGCGAGATCATCGACTGGGGGAAAGTCCTGATGGGCTCCTGCAGGATCTTGAATATTGTCGTCGTGGTGAACACGGTCCCCGCGTTGAGCTCCACCCCGAGGAGTATCGCCGTCCCAAATGTGAGGGTGGAGACAATGAGGGGGGTGCTCCACATGACGACAACGTTTCCGGACACTGCGTACAGAAATTTGGATAGCCCCTTGAA
>JAYMTA010006509.1:0-10345 GCA_036897625.1 Pelargonium cotyledonis
ATTCGGATTACTCTTTTTTCAATACAAATTCACAAAAACTTCATTATAAAATTTGAATTATCACATCTAAATTCAATGCAGTCAACTCAATTCATTAATTGCTTGACATTTTTCATTTTTCTTTGTAATAAAGTAGTACATAACTAATATATTCTCTTGTAGCTAATGAGTTCAATAATATTTTTAATAAGATATTTTTGGAGTTCATCAAATTTCATTAATCTTTTTTTTTTTTTTTTTGTAAAATATGAAGTTTTGATCATGAATAATTAATTATAATATTTGAAGGATCATATATGATTATAAATAAAGTTAAGAAATCACGTGTGATTAAGGACTATATTTGAAAGATTATTTATGATTAAAAATAAAGCGATGAAGGTGTATAATTAGAGTAACATTTGCGATTAAAAATAAAGTTACAGTCTAAAATAAAAACGGCTCTCAAGGAGGAAAGTAAAAACAGCAAGCCTTCATCGTCTAGTAATAGTAGCTGTAGCTGGTGAGGTTTTGGAGCTCTCTTCGTACAGACAACACAAAGCACAGAGAGAGAGAGAGAGAGAGAGAGAGAGAGAGAGAGAGAGAGGAGAGAGAGAATCAATCAAGATGGGTGGGATCGGCGACAGCGGAGACTCAATCAAGTCCCTTCAGATCCGTCAGGTCCTGACTCAGGGCGTCAGTCTCGGTTCGTTTCCTCCATCTCTCGATCTGTGTTCTACATATTTGCATTATGTTTAGCGGAACTTGCGTTTATATTCATCTATTTTCTGTTTGGCGGCTGGGAAAATCTATTTAGAATCAGTGTATAAATTTAATTGCCCAAAAAGCTTTGATTTTTTTTCCTCTCCCAATTTTAATGCTTCTCATCTGTTTTGTCTAAATATTGATGTGTGTAGTGTGTTCTTTGTGGACTTGCATGAAGCGGTTTTGTGTTTTTTAGGACGAATTTGTTATTTGAATACATTGCTTGGGTCCTGTGAAAATTAGGGTATGAGTTGAAACTGAATTCTAGAGGGTTATTTTGTTGAATGTTTGTAATTAACTGGGCCATTTTAGCGGTTTAGTTTGTATGAGTGTACACTTTTGATATGGTTAGCTTAGGAACATGAATAATGTGAATTACAATGTTCGGATGCTATGGAAGTTTAGGGTAAGAACTGAAACTGAAGCTAGAGGGTTATTCGGTAGAATATTTTGTGATTGATGGGGCTTTTTTTAGTGTTTTAGCTAGTATGAGCATACCCTTTTGATATGGTTAGCTTAGGAACGTTAACAATTTTACATAGCTTGGATGGTGTGGAATTCAGGGAAAGAACTGAAATTGAAGTTTAGGGTTTTTGCTGTTCGTTTGAAATGATTTGAAAATAAGTTTTTTAGTTTGAGAGATTGGTGACTCTGTGAGGTAAAGTTCAAGAATTCATTTAGCGGAAACCAAAAAGGTTAGGGGTAGACCTAATTTAACTTGGAAAGAAGTTGTGAATAAATACACAGTAAGTCTAGGCTTAACAGAGGAGATAACATTGGATATGATGGACTAGAGAAGGAGAATAAGAACAGAGGATCCCAAAGAGTTTTAATAAAGGATTCATATACATGAATCCTTTATTAAAAAATGTCCCAACGTTGTCTAGGAAATGACGTCGTTGTTGTTTTAGTTTGAACTTATATGGGTTTTAGGCCAGAAATAGAAATGTTCCTAGGTTTGGTAGTTTGGTGAGTAGCAAGATATACCCTTTCGATGAAGTGCTAAGTTCAAAATTTGTTATTTTATTTCCTCAGGTATGATTGTCACATCTGCGCTCATAATATGGAAGGCGTTGATGTGCATTACTGGTAGTGAATCTCCTGTCGTTGTTGTTCTTTCTGGAAGTATGGAACCTGGTTTCAAAAGGGTACGGCTATATATTGTTTTACTGCTTTAATTTATTTGTTGATAACATTCTTGAATATGAAATAATGGTTTGCATTTGTAGAAGTCCTTATAGCAAAGAGGAAGAGTACATAGATCTTCTTACCTTTTTAATTTTTAGTACTATATATTTCGGTTTTTCCCACAATAATAACAATTCACATCTTATGCAGGGTGATATATTGTTCTTGCACATGAGTAAAGAACCTATTCGTGCCGGGGAGATTGTTGTTTTCAATGTCGATGTAAGAGTTTATTTTCTTTTGGTTCACCATTGATAATTGTAACTAAATAGGATGAAATCAACAGCTTTCTGATGTATTTTTCCAAATACCTTTAAACATTTTACTATCCTCTACAGGGTCGGGAAATACCTATTGTCCATCGAGTAATTAAGGTAAACACCTTTGGTTGATCTTACCAGTATTTTTATTTCGATTACTAAAATTGCTTTTGGTTATTCTTCGTATACTATATGTTCATTACTGTCGATGCAACTTTAGTGCAAAACTAAATTGGCCCCCCCTTGAGAAGAGGGCAGAGGAGGTGGGTGGATGATATTATTCCAAAACTTGAGTCCAGTACTTGTTAGGATGGTTGTGAAAATTGACACCTTTGATTAAACAGGAAAGGTCTGTGGTGGGCACTTGATGCATTGATTGTTTAATGAATCTCGATAATTAAGGAAGCATGCAAAAATCTTCGTTATCAATAATTTTAATTTTTAACTAGACTGAAAAACATAAACTGCTCTTGTTCCTGGTAGATACATTAGTGTCTATATTGTGGCCAAGTCATTCGACATTTGCGTTCTACTATCATCGTACTTTTTTTTCAGTGAGTTCTGATGATTTATTTTTCTTACAGGTTCATGAACGACAAGACACCGGAGAAGTTGATGTTCTCACAAAAGGTACTGGCCAGTTGGAATTAAATTGATTTTGTTAGAATTTTCTTACTTACTTTCTCGTAAAAAATTTGCTATACTTAAATATGCTACTTAGCAATAGTTATATGTTACTTTGTACATTGATTATAGTGTGTTTTCTTTTGGCCTTGCGGTTGCGGTAATATTCCCTCATTATCTTTATTTGTTGGCTTTTCCAGGGGATAACAATTATGGGGATGACAGGCTTTTGTACGCTCAAGGTCAGCTCTGGCTTCAACGGCACCATATCATGGGCAGAGCTGTAGGGTAATAAAGCCAATCATTGACTCTATTTTGGGTTATTTAAACCGGATTTATTTATATATTTATTTGAGAAAGGTTGTGGGCTTCGAGGTTAGAGGTTAGAGAATGAAGCTAGTCTTCTTCACAGAAGGCCTGAACCCAAATCCAGCTTATGATAGCTTAAAAATATCACCATCACAAACTTGTTTCAAACTCAACCTGAAATCCAAACTTTATTTTTACAACCAAGCCTTTTCGAAACGAGGTTGGGGTCATCTTGGTGTGTCCTTTTCCAAAACTCTTCAGAATCCCCCACTCCATCTAGAGCTGGCAATTTGGATTTCAAGTCGAGTTTGAAACGGGTTTTTGAGTATGGGTTGAAAATACCTACTCGAACTCCATCTTATATAGTGATATGTGTTAAGTCTTGTATTGTTATGGTTTGAATAAAAAATAAAATTGTACCCTATTCTCTTTCAAAACTAAGAAATTGATCTTCAATTGTTTACGTTCTGTCATTTACAGGTTCTTGCCTTATGTCGGGTGGGTGACAATTATCATGACCGAGAAGCCTATAATCAAGGTTTGTTTCCTTAATCTTGTTTTCCAGTTCTAGGAGTGTACTCCTGCCAAAGACATAAGTAGTGTTTATGTAATTATGTTAAAAAAAATTTGAATAGGAATGAGAATTGGGATGTGATTTACATTTCAAAGCCATTTTCATAACCTAATATTCATATTTCGAACTCTTTATTTCCATTCTTGAACAGTAGTTCTATATCCAAACGCTAACCAGATGTATAAAATAAAACGTAGTGTATATATATGATCAAACTTAATCCTTCAATCTCTTTAAATCAGCGATGTTGCCTCGTAATACATTTTCCTCCCATTTAATTACACTCGTCATGTAAATTGTGGGTAGAAAGTCCTAATTCAGTTAACGAGATTGAATAGCTTGATGCTCGTTTATTACTTTAATCACAAGACTAAACTTTTGTCGCTTGTTCTTGCAGTATATACTCATTGGTGCATTGGGGTTGCTTGTTATAACTTCGAAGGACTGAAGAGGAGGCTAGCTCAAGTTCCGGTTAATCTACGAGAGAGCGATTGCACGTTGGAAACCGAAATAGTTATTTTGACGTGTTGAATGAAACCCTATAAGATAAATTTGCTATACGACTCAATTTAGAAGCAATGGTGAACTATTTTTTACTGATTAATGATCTGCTTTGGCTCTCACTGGCAGCATGTATGCTTCAGGTAAAACTTAGTTTGCAACATGAACTTTTGGTCTAGAACAAATTCAATACACCGTGTTTAGATTTTATTAAATAAATGAATCTTTATATACAACAATTAAAAATTGAAAATAGTCTCCTAGTCTTTTCACACATTGTCAATAAATAGTGATTTAATTTATATGAGATGACTTGGGAATCTAAAATCGAAATGAGATTTTCATTGATCGTTCTTGGATTAGTACATGGATTAGTACATTTTTTCATCGTGTAAAAATTAGCTGAGATAAAAGTTCCCATCTTTATCATCTCAATCTATTTTAGATGCTCATACTGGTCATAACAATACAATAAAGAAAAAACTTGCAAATGGCAATATGATGGTACATATATTTTGACAAAATTGATTTTAAAAGTTATTTTTTAAGTTCTGAAAACAATTCAGTTAATGGCAAGAGTCACTACCAAAAGCAGCTAAAATAAGCACCTAAAACAAGCTAAACTGCTGGAGACATAATTGTCATGACCAGTTTGTTCAAAGACCATGATGCATCTCTTATGGGTTGATCTCTTTTGGGTTTCAGCTCTGCTCCCCGGCATTTGCTAGTTCTTTCTCCTCCGCTGCAGCTGCCATCAGCTCGTCAAAGTTTGCTGTCTTCACGAGTAATATCTCAATCTGCAAGTAAAGAGAGGTATCAGGGTTGAATCGTCGTTTCCACAACATAAATCTTAGGTAGTGTTTAGAATGAGAATATCATTCCAATTTCCAAAGCCAGTTTTGTAACCAAAAATTTAATCCAAATGCTATGTTATTGTTAGCGATAAGAGCAATGGAAGATTTGTTCTATTCCTCTAGACAGTTCATGGCGATTTAATCCAACTAAGAAAAGTACAGAGTTGAGTCAACTTAGAAGTATGAAGAAACTAGTATTCTAATTAGCATAGAATAGAACCCAAGAACTTTAAATTTCAGATTGACCTAATATCAAATGCAAAAGATACGGAAGTTCCTATAAAGAACTAAGACAAACACAATTTTAGAAAATCCAATGCCCAACGTGTAGCAGTCCACTATTTGCGAAAATTGGTCATTAAGGACATGCGAAAACTTGTTTACCCAAGTGGTCATATTCATGAATTTTGATTGTTACAGAAATTGGGCATTTGAGGATACAACAGCTATAGGGTAACCTTTTGAGCATTAAGTATATACCTTGGCTTTCTGGACGGGTCTTCCCCTAGAATCATCCTTCATGTCAACGGTAGATGTCATAATTTCTGCAAAATTACACCCAAGATTAAGAAACCAGTACTCAATAAGCACTTGAAGAGAGAACTATATGGAGTAGAAAACTCACTCTTCTCAACGGCCAATCCATTGTTTTTTAGAATCTCTGCAATTGTGACAACAGTAGCAATAGCTGCAGCAACACGAGAGAACAGAATTTTATAATCACGTGGAAGAAGCAATATGGATGAAAATAGCAAATCAAGGTGTCACTTTATGTGTAATGTACAACAGCCAACAGGTACCAAATATAATCGGTAGTTGTAGTCAGTGATCATTGCCCGCACCGACAAGCACCAGTAATAGCTTTTATCAAACATGATATAAGAAACACGTCACAAATGAACTAAATAACTCAACATCCTCACGTTTACAGTTCACGATACAGGTTAACTAATACCATAACTACACTAGTAGTGCTATCATAGCAAAAAATGCAACAAATTCATCAGGGTCTGGTCACCAAATACCAATTTTCAGAGCTGAGAGCTCGACCTCAAAGTATTGACTATTGTTTGAGGCCAAAATAAAAATTTGAACATTCAACAGTTGATTTTAATCAACCAGATTAGCGAGTCGCTTGGCATTGAACATAATATGAATATCATATCAAATTCCATGTCTACACATAATTTCAAATATATTATAATTACTAAACTGGCCACATCTAGTTAAAACTATAGCATAAATTTATTATTCACGATCAAAATTAATAGTTCGAGCACACATTACCCATTCCCAGAGCCGAGAGCTCCACCTCATTGTGTTGCTGCATGTACCTCTGCACTTATAAATATATACAATTAATTTAGTTAAACAAACAGAACCCAGATGATATCGAATCCCATAAATCAAATTAAAGCGAAGCAACACGGATTTGGGGAAAAAATTGTTACCTTAGCGAGGTTGACATAGAAGAAGAGAGGCTTTTTTGTGTTGGAGACCTGAATGCGATTCTTCTTGTGCATGCCGGAGATGGTGATGTTGTTCACTCCATCGGCAATTTCTTCCACTGTCGTCATTTTTACTGCGAATCGTCGAAAACAGTGAAACAGAGCTCAAAAACCCTAACCCTAATTCTCTGAGAGTGAAAGAGCGGTTGCAGCTATGGGTGTGTGAATTGTGATGTTTATTTATGTGAAGCTAATTTTTATATATTTATTTGAAAACAAAACAAAAATGAAATGAAATTTATCAAGCCCATTGGGCATTTGAGCCCATAAATGTTTTGGAATTTAACAAGCCTATTGGGCATTTGGGCCCAATAAACAAAGGGTAAGCCCAGGCTTTACATATCTTTTGACCTATCATTTAGAGGTGCCCATTGGGTCTGGCCCAGACTAAAATTGGTCTAACTCAAACACAACAATTTAGACAAAATTAAAATATAAAAAATTGTCTAGCTCATTGTTTTCAGATAACAAATTATGGTCTTTTTCACTAAGATATCGAACTTTTACTTTGAAAGCAAGTTACGGTGTTGTTTGGATTTGCATTGCGGTGATCATGTATATTCATGGCTAGTGATTTTGTAGGTGTGGGCGCAAGGAGGTATGTGGCAGTAATGTCGATTGCAGAAAATGAGAAAGTGTCTTTATAGGTGGTGGTTTGGTTAGAGTTATCGGATCAACTTTTGAGTTTTTTGTCGAATCAGATGACACACCCAGTGGTGGCAAGGAGCGGTTAGTAAATCATTCACATGTTCGACTTAAACTCCAAATACAATCGTTGTCAGTTGATCATACGTTCTTTAGGCTATGTGTAAAATTCTAGTGTCTTCAACTTGATTATTCCGTCTAGCAGAGATGAGTCTATAGCATTCATTTTGATCATTCATGGTAATATAGCGATTATGGCTCGGTTTGTTAGTGTCGATTCTTCGTTTGCGGTTTGTCTACGAACTAAGTGGCCCACAAGGTAGGTCTTCAATCTCTTTGTCATGTTTGTATGAGTTTGCTGATTTTCAACCCTAGAAATTTTATATTGTATATTTCATCGTCCGATTTGAAATAATAAATTATTAACTTTTTTCCTCTAAATAAAAAACAATTTTTATAACAACAAAATCCTTCTTTTGGGTAATGAATTTTTTTCTTCCATCTTACACAATGAACATGGAATAGTTTATAAGCTAATAAGTAATAAAATGGTCAATACCACAAGAAAACTGATTTTTTATTCAAACAATAACTTACAATAGTCAAATAAGGGAATCATTTTACATATAGAAACTGAAAATATCATTACATATGTAATTTTCTTTCAAACAATATCATTAATTAAGGAATAAATTCTTCTTAATTGTTTTGAATATCATATTAAAATCATAAAATACCTAGCAATGTTTCTAGACACTAAAGTCTCTATAAATATGTTCCAAATCACAACCAAAATTAGAATCAAAATCAGTGTCCTCTCAACTATCAAAAACACAAATGGAGAAGGTTTTGCTCAAAACATCTCTACTCATTCTCTATTGTCTCATGGTTTCATGTAAGTTATTTTCTCATCCATTTATATACACACGAGCAGGGACCGATCCAGAAAGAGCGGTGTGAGGGCAAATGCCCTGCTGAACTTTTTTTTATAAAAAAAAGTTATCATGTATTTTTATCGATTTTTATTTTTATCCCGACTAGTTTTCATATCTTGCATCCACTAAATGCTGTTTTTTTTTTTAATAAGGTCCATTAATTTTTAAATATTTTTCTCATTATCCTGTTGTTGTGCCCCCATTGAATAAAGATTATGGATCTGTCTTTGTACACAAAAGATAAATTTGAGGACGGATCTAGATTTTTCAAATTTATTCATTAAACTCACACATATTGTGTATACATTTTTTCAGTAACATTTCAAGCAACAAGTCTTGAGGCAAGAGATTGTTCAGTAAACCGTGATTGTCCTCCAAAGTTCGAGTGCGCTAATGGTCATTGCATTCCCATCGCTAAATATTCATCAGGTTCAATTTAATTTGTTTGTTAGATAAGTATTACTTTCTTAGTGCAAGTGACAAAAAAATTCTATTTGCTATCTAAACTCCATAAGTTTTATATAATTACATCATATTGAAATAATAGTAAATAATTTATAAACATGATGGATTATAAGTGCATCATTTGCACAACTGAATATTTTTTAACATGTAAAAGTTATTAATTTTTTATTACTCATATCTATTCGCTGATTTTCAACAGAGGCTAAAACAAACAAACTCCCTCGTTATGGATGTGCAAATGACGATGGTTGTCCTCCAGATATGAGGTGTATTCACAATATTTGTACTCGCGGTCGCAGCTCACAACAACCTGACACATTATCCTCAACAAATCTTAAAGTTAACGGCATTCCTAATTTGGGATGTAGTAGAGACGAGGATTGTCCTCCTGATATGAAATGTCGTAACGCTATATGTAATTATGATCCTAGCAAACAACAAATTGGAGTTAATAGACTCCCTAGCCTAGATTGTGGAAGTGATGAAGAATGTCCTCCTGGTATGAAGTGTATTGGCCCTACTTGTGCTTACATTCCTAGCCAACCACAATATAAGGCCAAAACTCCATAAGATTCAACATTGAGAATGTAAATTTTATCTTGAAATGAAATAAAATATTTTAAATACATTAAGTTCTCAATTTATGCTTCATTCATTTGTATAGAAATATATAACCATGCATCAAAAATTATAAATCCAACTATGATATGATTAATATAATCTTTAAATTATAATTTACTATTTTCTTGCCTTTTGCCACATAATTTGTACATAATTTTTTTGTAATTTTCTTTGGGAGAAATAATTTTTTTTTTATTTAAATATGATTCCCAAAATAGTAATAATGCATTTCACCTACATAGTGCATACAGATTTGTACCCAAAAAAAAAACATCTTTTTAGTAATGAAAATATTCATTGCATGTTACACCATGAACATGAAATGGTCAATAGGCTAATCCTTATTTTTATTAATAAACTAGTGTTTTTACCTGACGATGTCCAAGTCTCGCTTTGATTAATTGTTACAGTTCAATTATAAATACACAAATTGTTTACCACTCTATTTAATTACTTAAAAAATCAAGATTTAATATCATACAACCGTGTGTAAGACTATTTGAGTAAAGTAAAACATTTTACTTGATGAGTATTTATATAGTTTAAAATTCATGTACCATATTTAATTTCACTCATGCAACAATAGATTTAATATCCTCTTCTTTTTTCCTGAAATACCATTTTTTGTGCTATAATATTATTTCTATATTTGGTGGAAATAGTCCTTAACAATAGATTTATCATGGTAAAAATATATTGGCACATAGAAATAGCATTAACAGTTAATGAAAAATGACTGCATAGATGCTCAAATGTCATAACCATAACAATTAACTTAAATAGTTTAGTAATGTTTGTCTTGTATATTTGTATTTCAAAAAAAAAAAAAAAGAGAATGTTTATATTTTAAAAAAAAAAAAACAATAGTGTAATAAAGATGACATGGTTGTGTTATTTGATATAATTTATTTGGATTCAAAGATGTAAACAGGGGCGGATCCAGAAGTTCATATAAGTGGGTGCACTATATTATATAAATAAAAGTTTGCCAAAATTTCCATTTTACATTTAGATTCATTCATAAAACGATGTACAAAAGAAAACATTGAAAAAAAAACATGAAGAAATTACAATAGACACCTCCTTGTCTTCATGTTTTGGAAGCGTTGCATTATCG
>JAYMTA010006510.1:0-10345 GCA_036897625.1 Pelargonium cotyledonis
GGGGTATGGAAACTTGATGAGGAAGTACGGGCTGTCCACTGATAATGTGATTGATGCTCGAATTGTGGATGTCAACGGACGAATCCTTGACCGGAAAGCCATGGGAGAGGATCTGTTTTGGGCCATTCGCGGCGGCGGAGGAGGCAGCTTCGGCGTGATTCTCAGTTACACAATTAAGCTCGTGCCGGTGCCGGAGAAAGTTACCGTTTTTAGAATCGAGAAGACTCTTGACCAGAATGCCACCGACATGGTCTACCAGTTCATGAGGGTCGCTCCGGTGACCACCGACGACTTCTTCATGAGGATGCTTCTCCAACCAATCACCTCCAAGACCCAGAAAGGGACAAAGACGATAAGAGCCTCTGTTCTCGCATTGTTCCTCGGAGATTCCGACAGACTGGTCAACATCACTGGCAACGAGTTCCCGGAGCTGGGGTTGAAGAAAGAGAACTGCCTCGAAATGAGCTGGATTCAGTCCGTTCTCTGGTGGGCCAACTACGACGTCAACACCACCGCTCCGACCGCCCTCCTCGACCGGAACCTCAACGACGCCGGATTCTTGAAAAGGAAGTCCGATTATATCCAGAACCCGATTTCCAAAGACGGGTTGGAGTTCATTTGGAAGAAGATGATCGAATTAGGAAAGGTGGGTATGGTGTTCAACACGTACGGCGGCAAGATGAGCGAAATTCCGGCGACAGCGACGCCGTTCCCGCACCGCGCCGGGAACCTGTTCAAGATCCAGTACTCGGTGAACTGGGAAGACGAGAGCTTGAACGCAACAAATGGGTTCCTGACTCAGGCGAAGAGGCTGTACAGTTACATGACACCGTTCGTGTCCAAGAACCCGAGAAGTGCGTATCTGAATTACAGGGACCTCGACATCGGCGTCAACAACCAAGGCGAGCAGAGCTACGAGGAAGGTGAAGTGTACGGAGTTAAGTACTTCGGAGAAAACTTTAATAGGTTAGTGAAGGTGAAGAACATGGTTGATCCCGACAATTTCTTCAGAAATGAGCAGAGCATTCCGGTCGGTCCAAGTAAAATATAACAAAAAGTGGTTAATTAATGTATGGGTGTATGTATTACATTATTTACGATATACATTTGTTTTGCGTCAATCTCGGATTTGGTTTATTGGTTCACGGGTGTGCAGTGCAGGTATATTTATTGAACAACTATATAGGTTCGTAACAAGTGGTTGAATATGTACCACCAAAGCTAGTCAAACGCGCTAACAATAAAGAATTTAGTTACCAGAACGAGACAAAAAACTTTGAAGTTGCGGGTCAATTAAGCCAATAATATAGTTAATAAAGTTGTGGGCTAACAAGTAGTAATTGAAATTTCATAAAAATAAAAGTAGTAATTGAAAAGTCAAAGAAAGAGGTACGAGCAACAAAGAATTGGCAATAGCTTGATATAAGTAGGGAAGTGAAGAGACAAATATGTAGTTTAGTACTAAACAAAACAAATGTGGTAAATGTAGAGTGACGCACATGGAATTGGTCTCATAAGCTAATGGCTCATCGGACATAGTTTGTGTCCAGTTGGACTGTTGCCGACCTAGGAATTAGATCTGGTCGTGTCCTTCATAGTAATGCAGGCCACAGTCCACACCACTCCACATCTTATTTATATATACTTATAATGAGGACGTATTTGTCTATACATACACATATGTGTGTATATATACAAATAATTGAAAAGAGATAAAGACTCCCAAGGGCAGTGACGCAGCCGGGAAGAGTCTTCGGGTTCGATCTCCGCTCAAGACAATTATGAGTAGATGTGGGAATATTAAGTTTTAATCTGTGACTAAGTTTTCAATGAGGATTAGTATGAGTGTGGTTAAAAAATTTAGGTAGCATTCATTTAGGAAATTTTAATTGAATTCCAAGGAATTGAGGATATGTGGATATTATAAATTTGTAATTATTGCGTTCATTTAGTTTTTTCGGGGCATATTTGGGATTAAAAAAATATTATCTTTCCTCAAATGAGTTAAATAATTCAAAATTTAAAGGAATTGAAATACCACATCTACCATGATATTTCAATACCTTCAAATTTATATTTATTTAACTTTTGAAAAAAAGAATTTAAATATTTTAATTAAGTTAAAAACTACATTAAACGAACATCACCTTAAAGTTGTCAATGATAAATTTGCGGGTCCACTTAGGACACCTCATGGTACTAAACAAAAAAAAAAGGAAAAGAAAATATGAGACTAATGTATGTAACTTATTTTAAAATAATTCTGGTGTTATTCACATAAGAATTTCATTGGTTCAAATGCATTTTCTCCTACCGTCATTATTATCACACTTATGCGGGTCACTCTTTTCCATAAGACCTGTCCACTTTCTAAGGCAGCACCTTACAATTGCCAGGCTCACATTTAAAGAATTATGAATTCTCAACTTTTGTTTCTTTTTCAAAGTCATTTAATAACATATGCTCACAAACCTCAATATTATGTCTTGAGACTCACAAACTCTCTCACTTACCATTGATATTTTTGGTACTTTCAATTTGAGCATGTTGCTCATTTCTGTTTTCACATGCCTCTAGTTTCTATGTACTTGTTCTTGTAATTCATTATACTAGAATAAAAGTTTCTATTGCCAATAAAAAATTTGTGAAAAAAATAATTGATTATAATATTGTGCAAAAATAAATGTATAATTTTGAATTCCATAAATTTTTTGTTAATGTATATAATATGAGCATATATAGATCCGATGTAGAATCATCTGACATAATAATAAATCGCTCATTACTATCAGCGTAGAACAACTTTCAATAAACCCAAATATTTGTCCTTAAAGATTGTCCACAGTGAAATTATGAATGAGACAAAAATAATCAATAAAACACGCGTCAAATTCAATTTCAATAAGCTAATTTTTAACACATATGTTGTGCAACTACTAACATAACATCATACTAGAATTGTAATTGGTCACACAACGTGCTCTCCTATTTGTACACCGTGTTGTGTATGACATATTTGAATCATGATTTTATATCTAATCATGAAATGTTGTCATTACATTAAAATTTACTTTTTTCAATGACTTTCTAAATCCAAACATTTTAATAAGTTATCACAAACACCGCTTAACATAAACCAAATAAACATTTTAATGATGTATCCAAACATGTAGTATATGATTTACCTTTAACAAAGCCCAAATGTCGAGTCAGGGCTTTTGGACAATGCCTTTGGTTGCAAGATCATCAGGATTACATGAGTCTTGCATTTGACAATTAACTCCTACTCGTAGCCCAACCCACAAACCTATTTATGGCACCATATCGAGCAAGTCAGGGCAGTTTACGCGGCGAATACTTATTTTTTTTTATAGTTTAAAATTAATTTTAACGAATAAGAACTCGACGTATATAATACCAGCATTCTCTCATAATTTTCTGGCACGGAGCGCGTTTATTAGACATATTACATACGTGACGTGTTGTGATTGAGACAAGTCATCATAAGAATATTTGATGTGTCATATCTCCTTTGTTGACATATCATTTTGTACGATTATTTTTGCACAAAATTTTAAACATATAACATTGCTATTTCTTAAAAGAAAAATGCTAAACATCCCAAATTTTGTAAAAACTTTTTTGTACAAAATGATGTGGTGATCTACGTGGCAAACACGTTTTTCGTATTTTTGTAGTTTAAAATTAATTTTAACGAATAACAACCTGACACATATGATACCACTACCCTCCCATGAATTTCTAGCGCGGAGCACCTGCTTTATTAGACTTACTGCACATGTGGCGCGTTGTGATTTGGCTAAATCACCAACATCATATTTGATGTGTTATATCTCATCTATTGACACATCATTTCATAAAATTAATTTTGTACATATAACGTTGCTCATTATTCATTATCCATTTAAGAATATTTGCTTAATTTTTACTTTAGGAAATATACATATACTAAATTCGTTTATGCCCATCTTAGCAACATTGCTTTGATCGGTTAGACAAATCTGAAAAATAAAAAAAATTGTATTCATGCCAAATATCCAATATTGTCACTCCAACTAAACAAATAAATAAATATGAAATAATCATGAACACCTCCATTTATCTCTCACAAGCAAAACACAAGCACACCATACATAGTATAAATAGCACCTTCCTCTCTAAACATATTTTTAAAAAACACAGCAATTTATCAAAAATCAAGATCAACAATGGGCTCTGAACCAGGCTCCACTCCATCTCCGATCAAGACCATCGTGGTTTTGGTCCAAGAAAACCGCTCCTTCGACCACATGCTCGGCTGGATGAAGTCGCTCAACCCGGAGATCGACGGTGTCACCGGCGCCGAGTCCAACCCCCTCTCCACCACCGACCCGGACTCGGCCCGAGTCACCTTCATGGACGGCTCCGCCTACGTGGACCCCGACCCCGGCCACTCCATCCAGGCCATCTACGAGCAAGTCTTCGGCGAGCCCTGGTCCGCCGAATCCGAGGCCAAGAACCTTCCTCCGGCCATGCAAGGGTTCGCGCAGAACGCCGAGCGCACGCTCGCCGGCATGTCCGAGAACGTCATGAACGGCTTCGCTCCGGACGCCATTCCGGTGTACAAGGAGCTCGTATCCGAGTTCGCGGTGTGCGACCGGTGGTTCGCGTCGATCCCGACGTCGACGCAGCCGAACCGCCTCTACCTCCACTCTGCGACGTCGCATGGAGCCACCAGCAACGACACTAAGGCGCTGGTCGCCGGTTTTCCGCAGAAGACCATATTCGAGTCGCTGGAGGACGAAGGCTTCAGTTTTGGAGTTTATTACCAGATTGTCCCTACCACTCTTTTCTACAGGTACACCCATTTTCATCATTTCTTTTTATTTAATTCATATTCTTGAATATGATCAGTTGAGTTGTGATTAATTATTAGTTTGACTTTAATTGATAGAGACACTGAGAATGTACCAAGATTTTGTATATATATGACTTAGTCTTTAGCAAGTATCTCGGTTATGACCCCAAAGATCTAAATATCTTTTACTATTAGTTACTAAATTCAAAACAATATCTTGATTAATTAGGATGATTTTCTCTTTGGGGGTGTAAGCTACTATATTTGATCCAACTCGGACTTCAATCACGGTTAATTAGATTACTCACCACCCTTCCTCATAGATATATTTAACGATGATCTATTCTCATAATCTCACTTTGCACTGTCAAGTGAGCCACAACCCATTGTTACTAAACGATTTTTTTAACTCGCCGGTCTCCCCCCACCAAATTATATAGTATTTTCTTGGATCCTCATTTTTGTGTGTGAAAATATAAGCATTTGAAGTTTATTATTTAAAAGAAAATTAACAAATGTTAGTAAATATCCTGAAATCAACTTTAGTTGGTATAGGGTGGGCCTACTCAAATAATTTAGAATACAAAAAAGCATCAAGATGGAATATGTGATGTTAATGTACCTAAATTAATGCACATGCTTTTTTTTTTTGTGTGTCACTGGTGGGTCACCCATATATACAGGTCTCATACAGATCATAATAATTAAGCACAATTTAATTTTTCAATAAAATAAAAAAAGAATCATATGATTGACCTGATGTACAGGCCTTCTTGAATTACTCATGTTAGATGCCAACAAGAATCTACACCGAACTTTGACCTCCAATTTTCTGAATTCTGGATTTTACTAAATTTTAATTGTTTTACGTAAAAAGCTAGTTTAAATTAATGACTTGACAGGAACATGAGAAAATTGAAGTACATAGACAACTTTCATCAATTCGACATAGACTTCAAGAGGCACTGCAAGGAAGGGAAGCTCCCAAACTACGTAGTGATCGAACCCAGATACTATGATCTCTTGTCTCTCGCCGCCAACGACGACCACCCTTCCCACGACGCCTCCAACGGCCAGAGGTTTGTTAAGGAGATTTACGAGGCTCTCAGGGCTAGCCCCCAGTGGAACCAGACCCTGTTCCTCATCGTGTACGACGAACACGGCGGCTTCTACGACCATGTCCCCACTCCGGTCACCGGCGTCCCCACTCCCGACGGCATTGTCGGTCCCGAACCGTATAAGTTCAAGTTCGATCGTCTTGGTGTCAGAGTTCCCGCCATTATGATTTCTCCATGGATTGAGCCTGGCACAGGTTGGTAATGATCACACCATTCATTTTTGGTATAAAAATTAAAAATTGAGTTCGTCACTTGAGTTGCAGTTAGACTGACGTCAAATAAAATAATTATTTAATATAAACCACCATCGTAACGGGAATAAATTGGATTTTTACATTTTTTTTACTAGGTTAATCCAAAACAGTGTCCAAACGTTTGTGTTATAACTCAATTTGATTAATGAACAATTTTTTTATAACTAAAATGGATCTTGAATTTTCAAATATTGATGCAAAATAGTCATTTTCCTTAAAGTTTATATTCGAAATTAATTAGGTTAATATTGTTTGAAAGTTTAAGGACTATCATGAGTAAAAAAAAATTCAATTAGCAAATTGGATAGAAACAAGAAAGTTCAGGATCATTTTGTGTTAAAAAAATTAAAGTTCATGAACCATGCAATTGAGTTGAAACAAGAAAAAAATTGGGTCTCTAATCT
The DNA here is from genome assembly GCA_036897625.1 of Pelargonium cotyledonis. Lineage (NCBI taxonomy): Eukaryota > Viridiplantae > Streptophyta > Magnoliopsida > Geraniales > Geraniaceae > Pelargonium > Pelargonium cotyledonis. The sequence goes on from JAYMTA010006510.1 coordinate 6,635, forward strand.
TTTTGCTAGGTAATAACTTGTCTCAAAATGAACGAATTGATATGCAGTGTTGCATGGGCCTTCGGGACCTGATCCAACCTCACAGTTCGAGCACTCGTCGATATGTGCGACTGTGAAGAAGATATTCAATCTGAAGGAATTCCTGACAAAGCGTGATGAGTGGGCTGGAACCTTCGAGAGTGTTGTTAACCGGAGCAGCCCCAGGACAGACTGTCCTGTGACATTGCCGGAGCCTGTGAGGATGCGAGAGGCTCCGGCAAATGAGGAGGCCAAGCTCTCCGAGTTCCAACAAGAGCTTGTTCAAATGGCAGCCACTCTCCATGGAGACCATGCCAAGGATGTGTATCCCAACAAGCTGGTGGAGGACATGAATGTTTCTGAGGCCGTTAAATATGTTGACGCAGCTTTCAAGCAGTTCTGTGACGAATGCAGGAAGTCTAAAGACGGTGGAGATGCTACAGCGTCTTCGAATTCTACTCGGACAACCTCCAAGACTTTTACTCGGAAGTTGTTTTCTTGTTTAGTGTGTGATAATTAGTTGATCACTGTTTGGGTTTGAGACTCTGTCCTGTCCTGTCCTGTCCTGCATTTACCAATGTGATTTTTATTTTTTTATTTTTATGTACTAGCTTATGGTTTGATTTGAATATGTATGTTCTATAAGATATTGCTACTATTTAATAATCATAATCCGAATACTAATTGTTTGTGAAGAGAATGCTAGTTATATACATATTATGTACACAACATTGAAAGGAAAGAGTAATTTTTATTCATTGATTTCTAATTAGTTTGGATGACAAAATTGTTTGGGAATATCTAAAACAATAGAGATTCATTTGTTTCCCTTGACAATATACAAGTGGCTGTGCATTCATATGGCTAAATCATATGTTTTCTGACTTGTGAAACTTGTGGGCGGACGTCATATTAAGGATCACGATTTTGATTTACCATTCCACTCCAATGCAGTGCACATAATCGTCCCTGCATCCAACAAAGATCCTGCCTCCAATCATCACAGGAGAGGAAAATACATCTCCTCCGAGCTCCACCCTTGCAAATTCCTCAACTGCATCTTCTCCTGTGACGGTCAAGCTAACACGGAGCAGACAAATGCTTCCCGAACTGGAACATACACAGACCAACCTGGAAACCATAGAAAATGAATATATACATGGCAGCTGATATATGTTCAAAGTTTTAGAACAAGTTCATTTTGTTTCTTCACCTGTCAGAAAGATGGGGTAAATCGGATACCAACTGCAAGTTCTCGTCTACATAAGCTGAGGCTGTTATAGGATTTCCAACACTATGTTCCCACAGTAGAATCCCCTTTTCCTGAAGTGAGCCAACATTAATCAGTGTGCAATAGAAATAATGTACAAACATTTTAAGTTATTTAAACAAATACTGACAGTCATACCAGATCGAATGAATATATACTTCCATTTCTGGAACATACTAGGACCTGCAAAATCATAGATGGCAAGAAATCTACCATATCAGAGAAGATAGTTTACTTCATTACTACAGAATGCACCAATATTGTCTTTCAAAACTAGAGAACAAAATACTATAACTTATATACATAGGTGCAAGTACATATACTTTTTGGGACAGATAAAACGTTCTGGAAGCATGGATGTTTAACAAACAAGTCAACACTTTACTCTGAATATCATGCTAGAGTTTGAACCTTTTAGATGAGGTTCACTACACCTTCAATTGATTTGGAAAAATGGAAGGAAACTCAGCTAGAAATTTTAAGAGGAAATTCCTTAACTAGTTTCCTCATCCTATTTTTCTTTCCTTCAACCTTTTCAAAGATCCTGTTAGAGCCAAGATTTTAAAAGATGTCTCAAGATAGAATGATACTAGGAAAATTAAAGAACTTAGGGCTTGCATATTCTTGGGGGCTCCCACAAATCTTCGTGATATGTTTGGATGAAGGAATTACAGTTCTCCAAGGATTTAAGAAATGATGGGGTTTTAGTTAAATGCCATTATTTGTGATTTCCACCGTTTGAATGAACTTATTTATCACCAAGGAATTTCTAGCAGAGAGTGACAACATAGTGGTAGAGATGTTGATAATGATGATAATGGTGGCAATGGCTGAATGGCAACTACATGCTGGTATAGCAAAGACTGATGGTGGTCATGAGGCAGGCAAAGCAAGCATTTTGGTGGTGGTGTTGGTGGTTGAAGGGTTTGTTAGTGATGTGATATTGATCTCCCAGTAGTTGTGATGATGGTGTAGGTAGTATAATATTCTTAACCTATAATTTCTATATTTACAATTTCTCCAATGAAATCTAGAATTAAAATTTTGGCCCATTGAAATTCCAACTTCAAATGACATGGATTTAGTAGCTTCTTTATCCCATAAACCTAAGCTGAGATATTTCAAACTTGAATTAAAAAAAAAAAATCATTTACAACTCAGTTCTCCAAACAAAGTGTGGATGATACATATGTTAGATATTCAATACTAATTTATATTACCAGGAAAGAAATTTTCATAAAGAATAAGAGTAGAATCTAATAAACAAAATGAATGTACTTCTACCATATGCAAAATTAAATTAAATGAAAGGAATGATAATTTTGCATATTTTTTAAGAATCATTCGCATCTAGCTTGGGTTCCTCGTGACAACAAAAAGATCAAATTGTACAAACAATAACTCTAAATTAAAGAAAATGGGAAAGAAGGTTCAACTTGTTATAAAAATTTAAATTCAAATTATATATAACAAACCTCAAAGAAAGGCCTTTACCTGAGAAGGAAGAGCTGATGATGTGCAGGCCCCAGCAAATATTGGACCACCAGCTCTACACTGAACAAGAAAAAGCACAACATATAAGATACAGAGATCTCCAAAAAAGAAGATTGCGTAGATCAACTTACCCAGATCCAACAAAACACCCAGTAAAAACTAAACTGTGAAATCTTTAGCTTTTGGTTTGGACAGGAAATGGATAAAAAGTCACTCTCTTAAAATTGAACAGTGTACAGAAGATATTTAGAGAATTTGAATAAAAGCAGATCCACTTGCTTACCCAGGAACCATTGTGTAGATTTGGTGTAGAGTGTAGATCAACCAAACCACATATAACACTGAGCATGCTTAGTGTTGCTTGCAAGGTTACGTATATTTAAGTTTGCTATTAATGCCTTAAATTTCAGATGTAAGTTAAATAAATATATAAACATAAAACAAGTTCTTACCCTCCAAATAATAGATCCAACTGAATCAAATGCAACAATGTGGCCATTCACCAAGCAACAAATAACTGCAGGGAACCAAACATATTGAATTACTGAATGTCTTGACTAGAATGCTGATTCCTATATGATCTTTCACACAATCACAAACCACAGAGAATCTTTACATAGTTATCAGTCCAAAATACCATATGCTTACTGATTCGGCATAAAAAATCGGTCAAGGGTTGAAGTCAAAATTGGAAGATAGGAATTAGGAATTAGGGTTAACAATTGGGAATTAGGGCTTGGGAGTCATCAAACCCATGGGCCCCACTTGTCTCTCTCCTGCTGGAAGATGGAAACTGCATCCCAGAGTTGGAATAGGATAAAGAAAGTACAAGATAAGGAAGGGAAGGGATTGCCTATCCCCCTCCTGGGCTGGGAAGGGACTGCCTATCCCCCTCCGGACAGCATGCCCCCTCCAGGCAGCACCCCCCT
>JAYMTA010006511.1:0-10343 GCA_036897625.1 Pelargonium cotyledonis
GCGCCCGGGATCGGCAGGAGCAACGGATCGTCCTTTGCTGCTGCCGTCTTGACCAATAAGCCGCCCACTGGGAAGAATTGCAGAAAAATGGATAGTGATTCAGCCATTTTGAATGGTAATTTAAATTGTACATCGGTTCCGGGTACAGTGAGCGGCGTCGGGGAGGTCGTTGAAGAGGTTGAGTGTAATGAGAGCGAGAGTGTGATTGACCAGGAGTGCACAATAAAAAATCTTGATAATGGAAGACAGTTTGTTGTCAAGGAGATTAGAGAGGATGGTATGTGGAACAAGCTCAAGGAAGTGGGGACTGGTAGGCAGTTGACCATGGAAGAGTTTGAGATGTGTGTTGGACATTCCCCTATCGTGCAAGAACTGATGAGACGGCAAAATGTGGAGGAGGGTAATAAGGATAATTTGGATTCGAGCACAAATGGAGTTAATGGTGTGGTGTTGAAGTCGAAGAAGAAAGGCGGGTGGTTGAAGAGTATAAGGAGTGTTGCTAGCACCATGACAGGTCACAAAGAAAGACGGAGTAGTGATGAGAGGGATACCTCGTCAGAGAAGGGTGGGCGGAGGTCAAGCTCTGCTACTGATGATAGCCAGGATGTTTCCTTTCATGGACCTGAGAGAGTGAGGGTTCGGCAGTATGGGAAATCATGTAAAGAGCTAACTGCACTCTACAAGAGTCAGGAGATACAAGCTCACAATGGGTCTATTTGGAGTATTAAGTTCAGCTTGGATGGAAGGTATCTTGCTAGTGCAGGTGAGGACTGCGTCATTCACGTTTGGCAGGTTTTGGAGTCGGAGAGGAAAGGGGATCTGCTGATGGAAAAGCAAGAAGATGGGAATCTAAACCTATTTTTTCTGGCTAATGGATCTCCTGAGCCAACTTCATTGTTGACAAATGTGGACAACCATCCTGAAAAGAAGAGACGAGGGAGGTCATCTATAAGCCGGAAATCATTGAGCTTGGAACAAATTATGGTTCCAGAAACTGTATTTGCACTTTCTGAAAAGCCCGTTTGTTCATTTCAAGGACATCTTGATGATGTTCTTGACCTCTCATGGTCAAAATCTCAGGTCAGTTACTCTCATACATTTACTTTTGCCTTGCAGAATGTGGCACTTTTGTTTTGTTATAACAAACTCGATTTTTCACTTTTAAATGGTACAACTTTGTCACTATAGTCTTATGATCTGTTGAATAAATGACTAGTTTCATTCATGGAAATCATTTGTTTCAGTAATATTGCATCTATGGTTTCTAACTGTTGGTGTATGCCCTGATAAAAAAAGGAGTGATCATGTACCTTTAAAGTAATTCTTATCTAGTTTGGTCGGGTTGTTGTAGATAGCTATACATGAACACAACATATTCTTGATAAGGTTTTAATAGTAGTATTGCTGCACTAAATTGATCAAGTCTTTTATGAATTTGTAGCTCCCAACCTTGTGTTCTAATTCTCATACATCTCTGTTTAGAACCATGTTAACTGGTTACACAGAATGCTTTTTCATGTGCTTTGTTTGAAATGTTCGTATTTATTTACCCCTTTACTAATAATCATCGGTTGATTGCTTAGTTATGTGAACATTATTTAGAGAGTGGAAGAGCTGAATGATGCATAATGTTCTTTTTGAGGTTGGCAATGGTTACTAGTTGAACATTGTGGGTAGAGAATATTGAAATTGTGGTGTGCTATGCTTACCCATATTAGAAAAGGAGTCTGGTGTGTTTTCTTGAGTCCCACATTTTCTGTGCTAGGTATATCTGTTCTATAGCCAAGAGGGTCTACTGTGTACATAATGTTAGCTTGGGGGCTTTATTGCAGAGTGGGGCCCACAAGGCCCACAAATCGGTGTTTGTCTCATTTCGACAATCCCTGTTAAATGCTAATAAATGATGGTTGGAAATAAACCGTGGCTGTGATTCTGTGAATGATTTTATAGGCACTGGTTTGTGGGGAGGCTTTTCTAGTGAAAGGATTAAACTAACTTTGTACATTATTCCGTGACCATATTTTGTCTCCAATGTCAATTGCAAGAAAAGTTCACTTATTTGAATGATGTGCCAAAATATGGCTTTTCAGCCATTTCTTAATTGAACAATAGTGACGAGTATGAGTCCTGGTATCATTTTTTACCAACTCAAAACACAATTATGAACTACAGTTCTTGGTATGTTAAGCAGAACAACATGAAAATGTGGCTGTAAAAAGCAAATGTTCCTTGCAAAAATTAGCTTTCAGTTTAAGGATTGAAGTTAAATAACAAATGATATCTCTGTTAACTCTGATACAAGGGCCTGTGATTGAAGAGGGCATTGTGTTTTTGTGGCTGGTGCTCATGTACTTAAGCAGTGGTTTGATATACCTTGTGCTTGTATCTGGAGGTTGTATCAATGTTTATTAGTAAGATTGTCTAAGGCCATTAGATTTGCCGCAGTCATGTTTCTCTCTGCCCTTTATGTCCATACAACTTTGTTGCATAAGGAAGCCCCTGATATCCTACATGAATGTTATTAGTATTTGCAAGATGTGGGTCTTTGGTGGCAGCTAAGTTCTGCTTGTCCTGTTTTGTCATTGCAAGAAGTATTGGGTGTTTATTAGAAGAGGCAAAGACATTGTGCAAATCTGTAAAATTTTCCAAATAGCATAAACATTTCCTGATATTCCTAGGTTTATCTCTTATCTCTTATATTGCTGAAATATTAACTTTTGAGAGATGGCTATGTTATATCCTTAAAGTGGTTGTTTTAAGTACCATAAATTGTAAAAATGGCGAGGTGAAAGACACAAGGGCTACTCGTTTGGGACAAAAAATTGTATATGCACGAGGAAGTATGTCATATCAAAAATGGCAATTAAAACCTAGTGGATGAGATAATATGCAAGAGAAGCACCAAAATAAAAAACAATTAAAATAAACAATACTCTTAGGCTGCATTTTGATACTTAAGTTTTTCAACTTCATAAATAATTCCTAAGCAAGTATTTGGATAGATTTCTAATATCTGTTTTTTTTTTCCTTCAGCATTTGCTCTCATCATCGATGGACAAAACAGTGCGGCTGTGGCACTTGTCTAGCAAGTCTTGCTTGAAAATATTTTCTCACAGTGATTTTGGTAAGTATATGTAACCTGCAATGTGTCTACTCACTTAGGCGTAAATAAATACTTGCGTAATGGATGTTGATCTTGATGCTCCTCTTCTTGATAAAGGGTCACTTTATTTGATTTGAAGCACTGATGACATCAAGATACACCTTATTTGCATGGTTCCGTAGCATCTATCCTGCATGACATTCATATTCTTTTTTAGTAGGGCTTTGCTTCATTATGCTTTATCTAATTAAATTGTTATTATGTTGTATTTGAATTGGCACAGTAACTTGCATCCAGTTTAATCCAGTTGATGATAGATACTTCATCAGTGGATCTTTGGATGCTAAGGTTCGCATATGGAGCATTCCTGATAGGCAAGTTGTTGATTGGAATGATCTGCACGAGATGGTCACTGCTGCTTGCTATACACCCGATGGTCAGGTTGGGCAATATTTAATTTACTTAGTTGTTTTAGGATATGCGGTTATTTATATTTGGCTAAAGGAAGATTTGTTAATTGCTGAAGGGTGCACTAGTTGGTTCATACAAGGGGAGTTGTCGTATATACAATACATCTGGTATGAATCTCTCTTCTCCCCATCTCTTCCTTGTCAAATCTCTTGTGACATGCATTAATACCTGGTCTGTCTTTTCAATTTTCTTCCTTCAGAGAATAAATTGCAACAAAAAGGTGAAGTTAACCTGCAGAATAAAAAGAAGAAGTCACAGCACAAGAAAATCACTGGTTTCCAGGTAATGATTTGCTCTTGCGGAATGTATCTTAAGATGATACAGTTCTTCAAGATTTACTGGCTTGGTGTAAAAATATTGCTTTGTTGTTTCTGTATGCCAGTTGAATTTCTGATTAATTCCAATAAACAGTTTGCCCCAGGAAGTTCAACCGAAGTGCTCATTACATCCGCAGATTCACGTATTCGGGTTGTTGACACGGTTGATCTAGTCCACAAGTTTAAAGGCAAGAATGAAACTCATTTGTTTTATTTGTTTTCATTTTGGATTCCTACAATATTAAACTCATGATGGGTGGTACCTTTACTGAGACTAGATTTGATGAACAATAAAGCTCTCATATGGAATGATATTGCATCTCTATCTTTTCCTAAAGACATTAACCTTGAGATCACTGGTTTGAGTTAGGAAAACAAAAACTCTCTAAAAGCCAGGTTTAAGGCTGTATGGATACATGACACCAGAATATTTTATTAACCTTGTATAAGCCAGTACCATTTGAATTTTTTCTCCATAATATTCTAACCTACTGACATATGTGAATTTGTATAACGCCAACACAACATGTATCCTATAATATATATATTTTTAGATTATCTGTTTGAGCTTTTAGCTTTAGTTTGTTTATTGTCATAGTACTTCAGGTAGCGATATAATTTGTTGTAAGGTTTACTATTCAATTACTGGGAGCTGAGTGAAATTCAAGGGAATAACAATGAGTGTTTCTGTACCTTACCCACCTTTTGCTGCTTCACACTACTGTCTAAATCATGTATGTGCAGTTTGATTCATGTCACATTATTCTGTCTATCAACATAACTTTCGTATGCTTGTCACGCGACAGGTTTCCGTAACACGAACAGCCAAATTTCTGCTGCGCTCACAACAAATGGAAAATATGTGGTTTCTGCTAGTGAGGATTCTTCCGTGTATGTATGGAAATATGAAGCTGATTCCCGACCTAGCCGGAGCAAAGGTGTTACTATCTCACATTCATATGAACATTTTCATTGTCAAGACGTGTCAGTGGCCATTCCTTGGCCTGGCATTGGTGAAGCATTAGGAATGCACGATACATATTCTGGAGAACAGAACGGGCTGGACAACAATCTTGATGAAGCCTCCACAGTGAATCATCCTCCAACTCCCGTTGAGGATACTAGTGGTAATGAGAGTTCACGGTCAGCATCTAGGTGCAGCAACAGTCCACTTCACGGGATCATTTCAAGCGCAACCAACAGATACTTCTTTGACAGAATCTCTGCAACATGGCCAGAGGAGAAACTTCTTTTAGCTACAAGGAATCGAAGCCCTCGAGTTAGCGTGGATTACTCCAATGGGGCAGTAAACCAAACCATGTCAGCTTGGGGTATGGTGATTGTGACTGCTGGCCTTCGAGGCGAGATTAGAACTTTCCAAAATTTTGGATTGCCTGTTCGAATCTAAAGGGCCGAAGAACAAGAACGATAGAGCCTCTAGCCTGGGGAGAAATGAGTTGATTTATACTGTCAATACCACTCCACTTCCTCCCTTTGTGGCAAAATGTGTACAGAGAGATATTGGGTGAGATTTGTAATACTAGTGAGTTCCATTTCTTCTTTCTTTGTGCCTGTGCTGGTCGGATGCTGGTATCGGATGTGGCCTATCTGACTGAGCATTGCGAAAAAATAGATTTGTTGGAAAAAATATACACCATGAATTTAGAAACCGATGGGTTTGTGTAATCGGGAATTGTAGAGTTTATGAGCCTTGCGAAAGCTTAATGAATTAAACACAGAAGTTCTTTTATGCATGCAGCGTAGTGATATGTTCATGACATTATTAGCACCATTTTGTCCAGAATTCTATGAACTCTGAAAAAACAACAGCTGAAGCCATCAAGAACTGGGTAAAGTCAGTTGTATAGCATCCATAATCCAGGCCACTCATTACTATTGGGAAGTGAAATTTAAATCAAAAGGTTCCAAAATATCCACTGCCAGGCCCACCTGCAAATAAAAGATATAATAAAAATATCAATGGAAATCCAATACTCAAATTCTGATTGGTTTGCTTGAATTGGTTTGGCAGAGTCACATGCTGTTAATTATCTTATCCTACTCATATCCTTTACATTCACTGTCTTCTTCCTGTGACTTGGCATCCAGAAGCCCACTATTTATACACAAATCACTAATATCTTCTCTCATCCTCAACTCTGTTTCACTTTTGTGTCTCCAAATTTTGTGGCTTGAAGGAAACAACCCATTTCAAGTTTCAAATTGCTAATGGCTCTCCAAGCTTCTGCTTCTTTGGTTCCAACTGCACTCTCCTTCCCCAAAGAGGTTTGTTACTACTGCTTTGTGCTCTCACAAGTGTTGTCTTTAAAGAACCAATTCGGATTATAAATTTTGTGTGTGTGTTTTGCAGGGAAAATGCTGTGTATCTCTCAAGGACTCGGCTATATTTGGAATTTCTCTCTCAGACCATCTCAAAACTGACTTCAGCTCTTCTGCACTGAGATGCAAGGTAACTGATTTGCCTTGGTTTTTCTCTTGTGAAAGCTATGTGGTTTCTTTTATGTTAGTACAGAAATTATGTTTTGCAACTCTTAGGCATTTCATGTAGTAGGTTGTGGCTTTAACATGGCATCCCCCAAAGCTTAAGAACATTCAGTAGTTTGGTGAATTTGCTCATTTCATGTTAAAATAGGGCTGTACCATGATTTTGCTATGTCATAGGTTGTGGTATATAACCTATAGCAGAACATAAGTTATGCTTTGGTACAATAGTAAATTTAGTTCAAATTACTTCTTGGAGATGTGTTGTTGCTACTTTTGTTCAATGATATGGGGCTTTCAGCTAAATTTGTTAGTGATAGAAATGGCCAAATGGGTTTTGATTGTAGAGGGAATTGAACCAAAGATTCAGAGCTATCAGAGCTCAGACATCGGCAACAGCAGCGCCAGCAGTTAACATGGGCACAACAGATGGTAAGAAAACTCAAAGAAAAGGAAGTGTTATTGTAACTGGTGCGTCGTCTGGATTAGGTCTAGCTGCAGCTAAGGCTTTGGCTGAAACCGGAAAATGGCACGTGATCATGGCCTGCAGGGACTTCCTTAAAGCCGAAAGAGCTGCCAAGTCAGCTGGTATGGATAAACAAAACTACACCATCATGCACTTAGACCTTTCGTCCCTTGACAGTGTCCAGCAGTTCGTGGATAACTTCCGGAGATCGGAGAGACTACTTGATGTGCTGGTATGCAATGCTGCTATTTATCAACCAACTGCAAAAGAGCCCTCATTCACAGCTGATGGATTTGAGCTCAGCGTTGGAACTAACCATCTCGGCCACTTCCTCCTCTCTCGCTTGTTGCTCGAGGACTTGAACAAGTCTGATTACCCGTCAAAGCGCCTCATCATTGTTGGTTCAATTACAGGTACTGATGCAATTGTGAATAGTTTAACAACCCAAGTACTCATTAAAAGTTTTTCTGACAATGTGGTTTTGTTTTTGTGAAATTAGGAAACACGAATACCCTGGCGGGCAATGTACCTCCCAAGGCCAACCTTGGTGACCTGAGGGGACTTGCTGGAGGCTTAAATGGGCTGAACAGCTCCGCGATGATTGATGGAGGAGACTTTGATGGAGCCAAGGCCTACAAGGACAGCAAAGTGTGCAACATGCTCACTATGCAAGAGTTCCACAGGCGCTACCACGAGGAAACTGGGATCACATTTGCTTCCCTTTACCCGGGTTGCATTGCCACAACAGGCTTGTTTAGAGAGCACATTCCCTTGTTCAGGATCCTCTTCCCTCCATTCCAGAAGTACATTACCAAGGGTTATGTATCCGAAGAAGAAGCCGGGAAAAGACTTGCTCAGGTACGCTTAAACAAGGGACAATGTGCAATAACATGATCTTGAAGCTACATTTTGGATTGGACCTAACAATGTGTGCTTGTAATGTTGTGTAGGTTGTGGGTGAGCCAAGCTTGACAAAATCGGGTGTTTACTGGAGCTGGAACAAGAACTCGTCTTCGTTTGAGAACCAGCTGTCGCAAGAAGCTAGCGATGCAGAGAAGGCTCGCAAGGTGTGGGAAGTCAGCGAGAAACTGGTCGGGTTGGCTTAAACGATCAGTATCAGAATCAGAATTCTCGTTGAGGTTCGATCTTGTCAACTAATCTGTGCTGGGGGAGATGATCTGATTAACTAGTTCACAATTGAGAAGATGTGAGATGGTTTGTGCTTCTTTTTTATAAGCAATTTGTTGTTTGTAGAGTAGGTGAGTTTTGTAGTTTCCAACAAGTAGCAATAAAAATCAGTCACCCCAATGGGAAACTTGTTTGACAGTGCATGTCAACATGAAATATACAGATATAGTACATGCCTTTAAACCTCAACATCATTACATCAACATGATCAACTACAAGAGTGCTATGTCGAGAGTATCACTTAATGGTTCCGAACTCAGGTTGAGTCTCGTCTTTTTTATCCGGTCTGCACATTGAGGGGAGTGCTACGTCAAGAGTATCACTTAACAATATTGTTGATCTTTAACATTTGTCTTGTTCTTATTTTCAAGTTTTAACATTTTAGTTGAGTTGGTTCTTTACGCTTGCTAACGACAATTTGAGTGGTGACATTTTGGATATCGACGTATTTTCGAATAATAGTGAACTCATTGGGCTCTACCTTTAAGATAACAACATATGTGCCATCAGCACTATCTGTCACATTAATTTAACCTATACCTTACCTAATTTTTTTTTGTACTAGTCCTTGTCTTCCTGAAGTATGATTTAATTTGGGATAGGGCGGTCTGATTTTCGGTTTGATTTTGATTCGATCAAATGATCTGGACTAGAATAAATTATCAGGTGTGGCACGAAGTATGCGTGCATGCCACGTGGCATGATCCAGTTGGTGGGTTTGGAGGAAGCATTCTCATGTGCACGAGTCCACTTAGTCTTCCATGGGCTTCAAGGTTGAACCGAGTCCGCCGAGTTGACAGTGAGTCCACTCGTTGTCTTGGACCGAGTCATTAGGTGGACTCATTGGATTCATGAGAGAGGCTCAGGCGTAGAGATCAATGTGATGCATGTGTAGGGTGGATGATAGAGGTGCTACTTGTAGGAGGCAGATCGGGCTTGAATTGCCTGCGGTTGAGCCCCATGAGCTCATCCTAGGTCCGAGTTGGAATGTGTCCTATAAATTTTTTGTGTTGTTATACTTTTCGGGTCCACTTTTGGTTCGATTTGATTCTCATTTGAACTTTCTCTCTTTTTAAATCATACTCATCGACGTAGATAGTTTATTGGTCCTTTCGAAAAAATTAGTTTATTTCCATTTTCTAACCAGGTTCAATCTAGATGGCTGAGTCATCCTTTCTGAGTCCAGTTGGGTCACATGTTCAGTCCCACGGGTGGGTAACTTGTCGGTGAACAACCCTAGCTCTAAGTTGACTGCAAACTATCCTAAATAGTACAAGTGACAATTTCGGGTTTAGGTTTAGGCTGATACAAGAGCTTCAACTCAATTCAAGTTTTGGGTTTTTAGATGCACATTGGATTGAATTTCAATTTTTAGTGTAAAATTTTTAGATTCTTGTTTTAACCAAAAAATCTAACAAGATAGTTTGATTAAATTCAAAAGTTGGTTGAATCGAATAGAATTTAGATAACCGTGAGTTCATGTTCAAATTATCAGTTATATTAGATAATGTGTAATAAATAAAATAGCAACAAGATTTTATTCTAAAAACGTAGAAATAAGAATTTTTTAGGTAAGAACTTGAAATGACAAGTAAATAAATATTGGGATTAGAGGCTAAAATAGAAGTAGCTTAATGAATGTGATTGATATATATTTTTGTTCTTTTTCTCCTATTGTGACTACATGTGTGTGTACTCTTCAATTGCTATATTAGATCTACTTCCTAACTAAAACTCATTACTAATTTCCTCTCCCAACTTCTTGGTATGTTGCTCTTCTTTCCCATCAACAACCATGGATGGAACTCAGCACCAACATGCTACTTATATTGAAATCAACATTCTAACCAACTTGGGACTTGTAAGAAAATCAATGTTATAACTCTATTTCTTTTACGAAGTTATTGTCATCAATATATATATATATAATTTTATAATAAATTAGCTAATATATCTTAAACTTGTTAGGATATAAAACACGTCATCATCATAAAAATGCAAAAGAAAATATATTACATTAACTGATTTTTCTTAATTTGAATCAAAATAGAAATAATATGTGATGCATGAGAATGGCAGCACATATCATCTTCACATTGCATGTTTCCTTGTAAAAGATATTGGTAGGGACTTGACAACAACCCAACCCCTGATAGCCGCACATATCATCTTCTCCATCATTTCACCTTCTCCACACAACTTGTTTCCAATCCCATCACAATACCTAATTTTCATCATTTTCTATTATCTCAAATCAAATTATTCAAATAATTGATCCAACATAGAACAAAATACA
>JAYMTA010006512.1:0-10343 GCA_036897625.1 Pelargonium cotyledonis
AAACCAAAAAAAAATTATGTCAATCGGACATCCGAGCACGAAGATATGAATTTTTAAAGTTTAGATCGTAAAATAAAAAGTGACTTAACGATAAAACGGACGGAACATTACGAAAGGTACGATCGGGGTTCACTTTCAAATAGTAAAGGTATTAATTCAGTCCATTTCAAAGTAGAGGTACTAATTCGATCCATTATTGATAATACAGATATCCCTGAAGCAATTATTCCAATTTAATTTATGCGTTCGCCACACATTATTTTTCTTTCTACTTTTGGTCGGGTCCATATTATTTGTCAAAACTATACTTTTCATTATATAAACTATAGATGCGTATTGAATGCTAAAACTAAATATTACTCTATCCAGCTCACAATAATGTGAAAAATACAAATTAACCAGTTGTAAGATATATTAAATTAGTAAAACCCTTTTAAATTCGTTACCATAGTATCCCCTAGAGGTGCAGACAAAGTAAAGTTTTTATTTTTATTTTTGAATTTAAGACAAAGTAAAGTTAAGTAATAGTAAAATTATTCTTTATTTTTACATATAGAAAGAAAAATGGGATCGTATTTTAGAATGTAAAGAGTAATACTAATTAATCTTGTAGTGCACAATATTACTAATCAATATGTCATGTTAGGTATAAATATTTTAGATAAACGATATTCATTTGAAAATATATCTCGAATTCAATAGTTTAAACTTTACATTATTCTATCCATTTCACAATAATGTGAAGAAAAAGAAAAATACAAATTAATGAGTCTTAAGATATGTTAGTGATCAAAATCCGTTTAAATTTGCTACAACAATGTCATGTAGAGGACGCATGAACATACGTCAAGTTATAGCCACTTTATTCTTAATTTTTACTATAATACGATTGTGAAAATTTATTTTAGGATAAAGAGAATAGTATTAACATCTTTTTATACACAATTGAAATTTAATATGTCACGTCAATTGAAAGTTTTATTGTATTTATAGATAATTGATTATTATCATAAACACCTCTCAAATTTAATCGATTAAACTTGTTACGAGTATCACTTGTTCTCCTTTGTGCTTATCACTTACTTTACTAGTCTTTTCTTGAATTACTACTAGTGGATAGACTTTGTATATAAATGCCATCATATATATAAGTTGGTTGCGTATAAGGCTTTACTATATATACATGAGTAGTTGGTGCACATTTCTCCTTAGGAGTGCTATAAATTTCCAAGAATCCACTCATTGTGTGCAATAGTCATTGGTATAATATTTTTGGTACAATCTCATACAAGACCATCCCACAAATGTGCCAACACAAACTCACAAAGTGAGATAAACAAACAAGCAACCATAGTATACAAAAGGAACAATTCTCTACCCAAACTTTATAATTTTTCAGAATATTACATTTGCACTCTTTTTAAACTAGCTAGTATTTTTTATAGAGCTAGTCCTTATTATAGCTTCAGTAAATTTTTACATTTTTATGAAGATTTTTTTTATCAGCAACAGGACATCATATTCGAAGTAACAATATTTCTTACTCTCAAAGGAGCGTCATCCTAAACTCTACCCCATAATCCCTAAACCCCACCCCATATTCTCTAAACTCCACCCTATAAATCACACATCATACCATCGACAAGAAGCATCGAACTTGAGACTTCATTTCAACATTGAATAATTTAAAATTTCTCTTCTTTTTTCTTCTTCTCTTGTATGCTACAAATGTAGCGAAGTAAGTAGTTAAATTGAAAGTATGAGAAAGAATAAGAATAAAACAAAGAAAAATGTTAATTAAAACTAGATAATTTAGAAGAAGAAGTGAAAGGAATTAAAAATCATATTCGGACACCAAAATTTAAAAAAAAAAAAAAAAAAAAAAAAACAAACAAAAAGAGGCACTGAAAACACAAAAAAGAAGTTGTTCAATGCAAAGTTATCAAATTTCAAAACATCATATAGAAACTGTCTAAATAAATAACAATTCAAATGTTGCATACACATTTTACCTTAATTTACTAATTGTATATTCAATAAATTCGAGGATTCTAGGAATTACATAAATATAATATTCTAAAATCCATGTTAAGAAAGGGTGGATTAATTATGTGTTCTTTTATAGATTAACCATAACATATAAGGGAATTGAAAAAAGAAAAAAGGATTAATATAGTGTCAATGTCAAGTATGGGGACAATAACATAATGCTGAAACTTGTGTCTACCAAAAGGCATATTGGAAGGATGGACTAAGGTCAAATCTGTTTTGGTATGGTTGTTTCATGGAAGACGAGACAATCAATAATGGACAAAAAGAAGAATATTGGATTTGTCAACCAAATTAAAGTCTAATGCCACATTAAACTATAGTTTTATTGTTTATGGTTATGACATGGGAAGAGCATGCACCTATATAATATGAGAGATTTTGTTGACATTTCTAACTTTTGCATAAATTGAGAATTAAAGAAAGGGGCAAGATACCATGACTGACTCTTCCCAATAGTTGATGGCTCATCAAATATTTAGGGATAATTACATGTACCATCATTGTATTAGACACTTTTATTATTAGACACTTGGAACAAAAAGTCTCAATTTTAAATTATTCTATACATCTAAAATTTGTTTATATTAGTTAAAGAAACTAAAAATCCTATTAATTGCACCATGTGACGAGAAATGCACACGCCAAACTATGCAAAGTTCTCCGAAATCTACAATCATTTTTTTTCAAATGACTCTCTTTCAATCACATACAAAATTAAACACATAACTCTCTCTCTCTCTCTCTCTCTCATTTTTTATACTCAGTCCCAAATATTTTAAATGTACAACAAACCCATACAAATTAATCCCAAATTATTCATCAAAATTGTCTTAAGAAATCCCAAATTTATACAAACATGTAACAATCTTGAATCAAGATTCGTCAGATATGATATTGTTGTGGCTTCAAACCCCGAATATGAAGAAGAAACACGGTGTTGGCGGCAACCTTGAACTGAGATCGCCGAAAAAGATGGTGGTTTTGAAGCTTAGATCCGACAAAGATGGTGGTTTTGAAGCTTAGATTCGGAAAGGACGAATTTGGAAAAGAATTATCGGTGTTGGCGGCGGCTAAAGTTGAAGAAAACAAAAGGTGTTTATGACAAAAACAAATTTTAAAAGTATAGGGTAGTGTAGAACTATCAGTACTGGAGACAGCTAAAATCCTAGGACGGCTGTGGCGCTGGTCATTTGGTGGTCGTTCTCTCTTTAGGAGTGTAGTGATTGTAGGGTAACAAAGGGAGGCTAGGGTTATTGGGTGTGTTGGGCTTTGAAGGGTGGTTAGGGCTTTCGTCTATGGATGCTAGGGTTTGGAAAGAGGCGTCTATAAGGGGGGAAGGGCTGTCTAGGTTGTCCTCCATTGTTGGCTGGGTATTTTTGAGTTGCGGGTTGTGCTCGGTACGTAGGGGGCGAAATGTTTAGGTCGTTGACAACAGAAAGTTTAGGGCATCGACATCATCCTCGGGGAGAGCGTCAATTAGGACAACGGCTTCACGATCGACGAACATTGATTTTGAAGTTGCCCGGGAGCCATGATCGGGACGGACAGAGGCTGCCGTGAAAGGACCAGCCCACGGTTAAGTCATGGATTATGACTATTGGTTCGGAAAGTTCAGGTAGAGTTCCCAAGTTGGACGCTCGTGAGCATTAGTCAGATCAGAGGGGAGGGTTTACCTAGTACCTCTTATTTGAGTGTTTTTGACGTTCTGGCTAGCTATAATAGCATATGAGGGTTCAATTTTAGTTGTTTGGTGCTACTTTATGTTAGTCTTTATTTCATGTTGTTTTAGTTTATTTGGCTTAGTTTTAGTGTATGTTTCATTACTCTATGTAATAGTTTGCTTTAATTAATGAAGTTATAAACTTTATCTTAAAAGAAAAAAAACATGACAAAAAAAGAGTCGTACAACATGAATATAGTTTATATATGGAATATATGATATTCCAAGACTAAAGATCATGTGATGAAAGGTAGTAATGAAAGTTGAAAATGTTTTCCATAAACTGAATTGGAAACTTCTCAACTTGTATCAATAATTAAGCATACCAGCAACAAGCATAAATATGTATATACATGTTACATAATAAAAACTATGGATAATAGCATGTAACTATTGAAATATAATATTAAAAGAATAAACAAGAATTTCAACTACAAGATTGAATTTTAAGCTGAGTTGGTTCTATAACATGGTATCAGAGCTGGTTTTCATCTAGGCTTTGACCCATTTATGTTGTCTCCCTCTATGATCTCCGACCCGCTTGCAAATAGACATGCCTGCAGCGGCCCACGTGTAGAAAAAAAACACTTACACTTGAGAAGGATGGCCGATTTAAAATATCTCAGATTATCCACGTGTCGAGCTCATCGATAAACAAAAAATGTGAGATTCGCATGTGAGAGAGATGAAGTGGGTGATAAAATGTCCCACATTAGAAAAATATAAAGTGAAGTGGATATATAAAAGGGCAAATTGCACATAAGCCATATGAGGTATTCACTTATTGCAAACAAGCCACATAACCAATCAATACTTACAAACAATGTTTTCTATTACAACACCATTAACTTGATATACTAAATGACTCAAATACCCCTAGGTTAGGCAAACAAGTCCTTAAGCTTGAATTAAAAAAAATGAACAGCAATGGCCGTCAATCTCTAGCTCCATGGCAGGATCTCCATCTCCGGTGAGCCATGGCCAAAGAAGAGGAAGCCGGAATTCCACAAGAGCTACTCCGAGCTCTTCGATTCCTTGGAGTCCGACATCGCTGCCTAGGGCAAGGCGATTTTCAGCGAGGCCAACGACCAAGCCGTCTTCACTTTTCTAGTGCTCTGGTCACCGACCACTAAAGACGGGGAGCTTGAAGCGAGGAACGACGACACAAGGACGACGGTGCTCCAGATCTGAGCTGGGGCTCACGGGATGCCGACGACAATGAAGAACACGACTCTATCGATGAAGAACACGACTCTGACGATGAAGAACACGGCTCACGGGTTTCAGATCTGATATCCACTCACGAGGGTCCATCAATGAAGAACACGGCTCGGTCCATATCTAGCCTTCGAGCCTGAAGCACCAGCGTTGCTGGTTCAAGCCTGGAGATCACGCCATCGCCAGCTCCGTCCAGATCTGGTGTCGTTCATCGCCAGCTCCAGCTCCGCCACCGCCGGATCCGTCCAGATCTGGCCAAACGGCTGGGCTCCGGTGACAACAACGAAAACGGAACCATTGGGTTTTTTTTTTTTTTTTTGGGGGTTTAATTTGGTTGATTTCATTTTGATTTGATTTAATTTGGATTTAATTTGGTTGATTTCATTTTCGGATTTGATGTTCACATAAACTTGCGAAAATTGCATTTTTCTAGAGGCATGATGCAAATTCTGGCGACCGGAAAATTATATGGTCGCCGAAATTTTCAATCAATGGAAGAAGAAAGAGGAAATGGTAGTTTGGTCATTAAAAAAAATTACACAACATGTGCACAAGATATGATGTATTCCGTCATATTTTTCATCCAAGTTAACAGAATTGCATGTATTGGTGGGTTATGTAGTTTACACAGGTGGTGACTTCTTTGCAATAAGTGAATATTCTATAGGGGTCATGTGCAATTTGCTCTATATAAAATGATGCAAGTGAAATAATATTAATGTTGACCTTTAGTAGTGAAAGCCCAACCCACTAGAATATAATATTAAAAGTATAAATGATAAATTCAACGCTCTGATGTCACATGTTCAAATTTTGACACCCCAGAATTTGTATAGTTAAATTCTTTATTTATTCTCCTTCATCGGGCATCTTTAGTCTTTTCTTTGATCCTTCTATATAACTCTTCGATTATCCTTAAAGATCACTTGACAAATCTATCTTCTCTTATTAGGCCAGCTGAAATCGAGATGAGCTCCAACCTATCTTTTCTGTCCATCGGTTCACCCAAAAAAAAATTCTACAAATTTAAACTTTTAGTTGAGTAGGTTCTCTAGCCATAACTATATTTAAGATTTCATGTTATGCACATAAGGGACTTAACCCGTTTGAATAAGCTACAAAAAGGTTGCATAAGTTGCATATTTACTAACGTTGTTAAGTTTTAGCGATCTTTTATTTTCTTAGAAAATTCCATAAATTGCTCAAAATATATAAAATTTTATCAATAAGTATAATATGCATCATAAGATTTGCGAGACTGTTTTTGAGATACTCCAGTTAGTTTTTATCGAAGTTTCGGTATTATATTTGAAAAACTAATTTTTCTTGTAATTTTTTAAAAAATTCCAAAAATTTATCGATATGACATACGAGTCACACTGAAATTTTCGAACAAGTTTTCAGGATATTTTGGATTAGTTTTCAATTTGTAAAACAAATATAAAGTTTTTAGCGTATTTTTTGAAAATTATAAAAATAGTTAAATATTTCTAGACCCCTAGACTTGTTCTCGTTTTAGAGTTGATCATTCTTTAGAGTTTTCACTTGTTTCTCTCCTAATCTTTCAATTTTTTATAACTTAGTCTTATTGATGCAATTGTAGGTTGTTTCCAGACACGTCATCGCACACTGACACCTCAACATCCCACATCATATTTGTGTTCCACGTTAGCCACTAACTCACCCTACATCAAAACTATACGTTTCGAAAAGATTGCTCTTCTCAGCCACTAGGTCAAATCTGTTTGAATAGTCTTTTAGTTCAAGCTAAGGGCTTATTTGGATATAAAAGAAAATCATCACTTCAAAGTATTTAAGTCTTTTGTATAATAAACTAACAAAGTCGAAAGAAAAAAATTCACTTTTTTCTCTCATTTTCTCTCTGTAAACCCTATCCGCTTTCTCTAGTTTTTCGTCAACAAGTTTTTTTTGAACCATAGCTGGTTCTTTTTGATCGGCTATGGTTCAATCTTCTTTTGTTAAATAAACTCATATCATTTTGAGGAAAAAGCGGACTTTCTCATCAAGATGGTAAATTTTTTATTTCTTGTCACGAGGGAAAGCTTGAATTTCTTTTAGTTTGGATTTCTTGTCATAAGGGCAAATTTGGTTTTTTTTAGTTGATTTGTGTGGATTGTTACACAGTGGTGGTTGTCTGCGATCAGAAGGTGGATGTAATTAATGTTACAATGGAGTTCGAGTCGGAGGAGCGACTCACTTTATTCAGATCGAATGGGATACTTCTGGTGGTAGTGCCTTTGGTTTAGCTCTCAGAGACATCCGACTCAGTTAGTTTTCTTGGTTTTTATTTTTTTTCGTTATGACTCCGTCATTTGTGAATCAAGCGCTTGCTCATTTTGCGATTTCGATGTCCAGCTCTAATAAGTGGATTGGTCTTCGGATCCCTTTAGTGATTGTAACTATCTTGAAGAATGATTTTTGTTGATCTCGTAAAGATCTACTTATTGATCAAAATAATAAAAGTACAACGCGGAAATAATAGGAAAAAACAATTGGAAAGGAAAATGAAACTAAAACTAGAATACGCGCCGATACTTAACATGGCGAATTCTCGTGAGATCGTAAAACTTAGTGCACGAGATGCCTAAATCGAATAAGGGTCTTGAGGTTAAGTCTATTGTCCCTTGAATCATCCCGCAATGCCGAACTTGTCGAACTTTCTTTTCCTCCTATTGAGTCAGACCATCCCTACCACCCTATTCCACCGCCCGATCGCTCTAGTCACCTTTGCGTCCGGCTCCTCCAACTGCATTCTCCAACTGACCACCCATATTCTTCGGGTAATGAGTCCTCATTTCCGTTTGAAAACAGAAACCGCCTTCTGGCCCACATCATTGCTTTCCACCTTGGCTAGGGTGATCGAAACCAGTTCCACTATCTCATCAGAGAACCATGGTTGATCCGCATTGGATCAGATCCACCTTGCCCCCACACCCGGACGGTTCCCCTTTGGTGCTATAGGAAATGCCCCAAAGGCCCTTTCTATGTTATCCCCTCCGGCTAATTTTACCAGCGCACAGTCCAAGTCGATGTGCCTCATCCAGCCACGCGCATAGCAAAACGTTGGGATCTGCTCATATTGAAAGTGAATAGTGTTGATTTTTAGGGTCATTACCCTTTTCTTAGGATTGTGTCCTACAAATTAATGGCTACTTTTTTTAGTGGGAAAAAAGAAAAAATTTATTATGACATTATGACTTTTAATTTAAAGTGAAAATTCATAGTTGAAGCCACTATAATTGATTGAAATTAATAGGATTATTTGAGACCCTTAGATCTCGCAAAAAGTCTCTTGTCGTTTGAGACTTTCTCTCCATCGTTATCCTCTCTAACTGCCCTGGAATTCTCTTCTCCTTGGGACTTTCTCCGCATTATGACCCTCAGACTGCCCGGGAAGTCTCTTCTCATCCAACATACTACTTTTCTCTTTATCTTTATCTTTATCTTTATCCCTATTCTTCTTTTTGTCTCTGGTTTTTTTCCTTTTTGTCTTTCTTCTCCCTATGTTTTTCATCACTTTTATCTCTCTTTTTTTTCTTTCCCCTCTCTCTTCTCCCTGTCTTTCTTCTCCTTTTTGTGCTTTTTCTCTCCCTGCTTCTCCTGAAATTCGCATGAAAAATCTTTAAGAAATGTAGTTACCCGAGCAAAGGATAAACACTGTTGAAATCAATTTATGCATGGAATTATTCCACCTGTGTGCATAACTATCAGGAACAATTGTGAATAGGTACATGAATGCATGTAAAATTAACTCACTAATTCCAAGAACGAGACACTGGAAAAAATGAGAGTACGAGGTCTCGCCAACTTTTGAAATGGAAAACAATTTCTACACTGAAATTCTAATAAAATTATTAAGTCTGATCATGTAGAATAATATACTTTCTATATGTAAAAAATAAGCTTCATGACAGTTACGTCCAGATCAATTATTTGCAATCTGAAGGCTTGGGATTATTTAACATGTAACACACACACACACACACACAAAAAAGAACTTCAAAAATGATAGATTATATAGAAGTACAAAATCAAGGCCAGTAAGATTTCCCAATTCCTGAATGGTGTTCCTCTAGCAACAGAATACAATCATGTGCCACCTCTCCAAGTCCATTCTTTACTGTTTTTGGTATTCCCAAAGAGCAGTGAGTGCGTGAACTCACAGCAGTACAGCCCACTCATTTTCCGCACACTTCAACCATTAGATATCATAATACATTCCCCAAAAAGACAACCTCAAATGAACATTGTTTCATTTGAAAACTTCCAAACATACCTCCAAATCCACCACTTAAAAAGTGCAATGACGGATAGAATTTAAGCCAACTCAAGTCTATGGGTGAGGCAAGCAATCATTACACTCTGGCTGTAGTAATAATGACCATCTCCATGTTAATCATGAATTCAGAAACGAGCTTAACACATCTAAATAGTAACCCAAAATACCATTACTGAATAAGAGAAGCGTCACCAGATCAAACAAACCACTAGTATACAGTAGAAAAACAATGAGCTACTAGAGTTTAGAACCAAAAGATACATGAAAATAACACAGATACCATGCATCACATTGCTAATAGAAAATATATAGGGCTACTTTCCCATCTTGGGATATAAAGTTCCAGTCAAGATAATAAGATATACTGGGAATACATGGCACAACCATTATCCTAATCTTAACTCAATATCTTATGCCAAAAAAAGGACCTCTGCACCATACTGATAGTTAACAAACAGATGCCGAGAAATAAATATGATTGATAGAATAATCAAAATTGGACTAGAGTTGCAATTGTAGTACAACATAAAAAATTTTGGGATGTCATCATCTTAGACAGTTTCCGAATTTAAGTTTAAATTTATTTATTTATTTATTGTCAAATACTTTCCACTTCAACTTATGCCATCTATGATTAGGATATCATTCTTAAAATGCAGCCTATCATGTCAGTTAATCACATCAGTTATATTCAGGCATTGACAAAAGCAACTCATGAAATTACATAAACCTATATACTGCATAGAATTCAACAACAAAAAAAGCAAGTAAAATTATACTGGTTTTTCATACTTGTAGATTCAATCCTATGAAGTTAGAATAAGGTCTATTACCAAGCTCCTAGTGAATGCAAGACCAATCATAAAAAAGTCTTAGCAACTGATTTATTTAAGGGAAATAAAAACAGAATGTAGATTAACCTTCTTTAGCAAGTCGAGATTGTCAGCTCTAGTTTTCTTTTCATATCCAGGTGGTGGGAAAGGAAAGCAGCGCGACATTGCACAAAATCCCAGAGTACACCAAATGAGCACCTTTCTCAAATAGAAATGTCAG
>JAYMTA010006513.1:0-10341 GCA_036897625.1 Pelargonium cotyledonis
TTTTTGCAAATGCTACCTGTAATGAATAGTTGAACTTAGAAATCATTTTACTCACAAACCCAAAAATAACATGGACATGTTCTTTCAAGAGTTGTTGAATAAACAAAGGAAAACATAGCTTGATTTTTCAAGTCTTGAAAAATCATATTAAATTTCATGACCACTGACGAAATAACAAGCAAACCCATCCTTTAAGCATGCTTTCATTTTGTCAACCTTTCAGTGGCAAACAGGACAGGAGCAACATGGACAATGGAACTTTTCTGTCTTGAAATTTGTGAAAGGCTTATGCGGTCCAATTAGTGAGCAAGTACCATATTATCCTGGCTCATGAGATCTAACCAACCATCAATTTTGACCCCACAAAAACTCGAACTACTTGTACTTAATCACTAAAACTTTGTGAAGATGTGTTTAGCAGATGGCAAAATACTGAGGAACAACATACTAAGCAATAATTATTTATGAATAAGTTTGAAAGTTAACACCTAAAAATGATTAGCAAAGGAGCCTTATGGGCAATATTGTCACCAAAGTACACATGGTATTATAAATCAAAATTTTAACATATGACATTGTAAATGTAATCAAAATACAGTTCATATATAGGTGAAGATCCATGAAGTTACCTCCATCATTCCAGTATGAACAACAGAAACCACGAGAGGCTGAACAGGTAGCAGTAATGCAGATGCTGCCATTAGCAACTTCGGATTCTCATTTCTGACAGCTCTCGACAGACACTGCAAAAATAGGTTTTAGGTTATCTCATGCATAATTAACCAGTTGAAAATTCTTGGGG
Source organism: Pelargonium cotyledonis (assembly GCA_036897625.1). NCBI lineage: Eukaryota > Viridiplantae > Streptophyta > Magnoliopsida > Geraniales > Geraniaceae > Pelargonium > Pelargonium cotyledonis. The sequence goes on from JAYMTA010006513.1 coordinate 803, forward strand.
ACGAGATACAAGCAAACAGTTAAATTTCGAAACAAAGTATATATTGATTATACAAATAAGTGATGCATATTACTGATAACATGGTTTTAAGTAAATCTGAGACCCAGCCCAAAATCATGTAGCATGAGATGGTATCCGCGAACAAGAAACTCTACATGACACAGGCACTAGTTGACGAAAAAGAGTACTTGTAACAGAATTTTTCAATCTAATTGTCAATTCTTATAAGTGTTGATTCCTATTAAATTTACATGCATTTGGAGCCAATCGAGTTTGCATGAATGGAAAGGAAGAATGAGCTTATGAAGGGTTATCTGTTGAGGAGCTAAAAAAAGGGTTCCATTTTCGTGGGTATAATTTCATACAAGCTTCAGCAAATTTCAAGTTTTCTATCCCCTAAAATGATAATAAGATCCTAAATAAAAAGGAAAATTAAATAAAACTTAATTAAAAAAATTGAAGCCAACACAGTTGTGAGGAAATTTTTTTCTTTTCAATGTTGTCATTTTTTTTTTTTTTGAAATACAGAACATGAACAAAACTTCATAGGGTTTTTACTAGTTTGATAGTAAAGGAAACAATTTGGCATCATCTAGCAACAACTTGAAGCGAGATCTAGATTTTAACAAAGAACAGAAAACTTAATACCAGATGAGTACTCTACAATCAGCATTATTTCATGTATTGAGGTTTGACACATTAACACATCAAGAGTGAGGATCCTGATTCAAGTGTATTAGATACGACACATTTGGATGCATGTTGATAACCATGTGAACGTGAACTATTATTTTAATATTAATTTATGAACTGTTTCTGACTTACTACTGTTGTTGTGGCTATCATTGTATAGTCAGCCCATCTTAAATATTTTCTTAAATTTCCTCTGGAAGAATGATACAAACTTGAGGCAACTCCAACTCCAATTAACGAATTAGCATAAAGCTTCGTGGTCAGATTCTTTCTGTATCAACAGTGAAACAAGTAATTAGGTATGATAAATAAAGGACACTTCCATGCCAATCAGGAGATCAATAAGGCACATTACCTTGGGGCCTGCATTCCAAGGACCACAAAAGGAAGTGAAGTAAGCACATTAGCCACTGTTTCAGCGAGATTCTGATCACCTGACAAAAGATGTGAATGGATGAGTCAGACAGATACATTATGGAAACCATAATGTGAAAAAATAGCATGAAAGGGAATTTAAAAAAATATAATATAATACCTTGAATACAGCACTGTATGGGCTTCATACATGCTGGTCTTTGGTGCCATACTCGTCTGTACAGCATGAAAACAGCGAATCAGTACGGATAGTATTTATGAATTACATCAAATTTGCACTTATTGATTATTTATGCATAATTTAGGCTTCAAACTGAACGAGACACACATTATTTATGCATAATTTAGGCTTCAAACTGAACGAGACACACATCTAAAATCATCAGATATCTTTACAAGGAGACTTCTTTCATGAAAAGTTCATATTTATTTTTCACTCACTGCATTAATAGTTGCTGATTTGTTCTGATGGCAGAGCTTTCACGGGGTGATTGAGTGATGCCCCCATGTTGAGTAAATTCTTCCAAGGCAAAGGGTGAATGGGAGACCACATGCACTCCATGAACGCCCTCGAGGGCTCTACTAGGGTCCAATTTACTTTGCAGACTCATTGGCTATTTAAAACCTACTCAAATTTGTTTGATGGCCAGCAAAAACTTTGCTGGCATCAATTAGAAGACACGTGCTGGTTCTACTGCTTATTTCCTATCATTTCAAAACAAGATCACTTTGATTAGACATATGGAAATAAAGATGCTATATATTACGGAGATGGAGCAGTGATGGAAACTTGTACAGAACAACATTCTGAGAAAACTATAATATGTTATAACTAACATTTTTGTAAAACATATTTTGGCATTTCAAGAACAAGCACAGAATAGATAATATAAACATGTTAGATAAACAAAAGGAAAATAATGCCAAACAGAAGCATTTGAATCTCATACTATGCAAATGATAATTGAACCACTTAGGAGGTATCATTCTATGATTAACTCATGGTCCATATTGAGGCTAATGAATTAGGGTGTCGTTGGATTTTTATTATTAGAAACAGTGAAACTATGTGATCAACTTATTTATGCCCTTTGATTTAGATGTTGAGCTGATCAGGTGAAATTCAAGTCCATAAGAAAGACAGCATCCAAATCTGAAATTTTCATCATATTTTGGTCCTACTGTCAGATGTGGCAAAGCAATCACAAAGTGCTCCCCTACTAAATGTTACATATCCAGAAAGCTTACATGAAATAAAACTAAATTCCTACAGTTGAGCACTGCTTCAGGACGAACAAACAGTTACATGTACTGGTACCTTCCACTAATCAGCCAACTTCCAAAAATTTGAATATAATGTACAATACTATTCTGTAATATGCTTAGAGGTAAAATACAAAAAAAAAAAAAAAAGGAGTGTCCTGGGCGTGTAATCAAATAAGGTTCAACTTTAAAATCAAATGTGGTAAATGAGAGCCATTATTATCATGCCATAGTTGCAAGCCATATATATATTGCCAACATAATCAAACCAAGAACCAAATCAGCCAGGTTAGATGTTACAAAGGGCATTGGTTCATGGGTAAGCTTATAAAAGAGTTAGTGAGATCCAAGACAAAGCAGGGAGGCAGAAGCAGTGGAAGCTCATGCAAATGCAATCAAGAAAAAGTGCAAAACTTCTCACTCATCATCACAAAACAGTCCCAATATCAAAATTTTCATCAAAATCCACCCATACCCTTGTATCAATTCAACATGAAAAAAAAATTGGGAAAATTTCTTGGCAGCCTTTGGACAAATATGTAGTGAGCATTACAGTAGATCAAACATGCACAAAAGAAGAAACCCAACCCAACCCATTACAAAAGATATCTCCTCTCCCCTAACCCTTTTGAATGCAGACACACAAGACGAAGAAGAAGGTTAAAAAAAAACTCATATCCTGCAAATGGGTATTGAATTACGAGCAAGAAAGCAACAAAAACGCATCAAAATCATGAAATTAGACACAATTGAAAGACGATCGATCGAGAAAGAACCTGGAGAAGCGTGGAGCTGAAGAGGTAAGGAGGGGAAGGAATTGATTGAGTTGGTTTAGGTTGATGGGTTTGGTTGGTGAGTCTTATTTAGGGAGGAGAGGAGAGGAGAGGAGAGGAGAGAACCAGTGAGTGTCGTTATGAGATTGAGAGGTGAACAGAAAATTGTGCTATATTAAGAAAAGGAAAGAGAAAAGGAAAGAGAAAGAGCATATAACATAAATATTACAGAGATTCGCAGGACTCCCGAATCTTCCAACCCTTTGCTCTACGCATATTCCCTTTTCTCTCAATTTCTGTTTTTCTCTTCCTCGCCTTCAACTGTCAACGACTTCACGTAACTCTAAACTACTGATATTTCCTTTTATTCTTTAACCAATTGGATACTCACACCTGTAAAATCCTAATTTCTTATCTCACACCCCCATTCAACATCATGTTAGAGTGTTAGGGTTGTGCATGGATGGGCTACCCGCCCATTGGGCTAAATTTGGGCCCAAACCGCTTACTACGGGTTAGTGAAATTTGAAACCGCCCAAAGCTGAATAACATCGGTAAACCGTCCATTTTTGGAGTGCGGGTTATGGGCAGGTTCACGGGTTGGCGGAAAACCGTCTGTATATAATGAGCTTTGGATTAAAATCTTACAAAGAGACATGACACATCAATTTCTTTATTTATGAGTTTGTCAAATTATAATGTGCCACGTGTACAGTAGGTTTAATAAACTGGGCGCTCCGCGCCAAAAATTCATGAGAAGGTGGTGGTATCATATATCTCGGGTTTGTATTCGTTAAAAATCAATTTTAAACCACGAAATATAAAAATTAGATGTGTCATATAGGCTGCCACGTTACTTTGTACACCAAATTTTGTACAAATTTTAGGACATTTAGCATTCCTCTTATTATAATAACCCAGTATTTGCATTTTAACATTCCATTTTTTTATGAATGCATTTTTTCAATCATAAATCAAACAAAAATGATATTTTTTAATTTTGAATAAATACAAATAAGTTCATCCAGTCATGCAAAACCACAAGGGGTTAAATAGTTCTGAATCTCTTGAACTCGTTCTCATTTTGGAGTTGGCCTGTACAATTACCTTTTAGTTCTCACTGTCCCTAAACTTTAATTTTTTATAATTTACTACTGGCGACCTGCTGCAGCAGGTTGCACCATACCACGTCACTTGTTTTGCCACGTAAGCCTTCCACGTCATATTGGGCAGCCACATGAGCCTCCATGTCACATGTTCTTCTCTGTCACCTACTTTCTCCTTCACGCCACCATCACTGCCTCCGGCGATCTGGTCCCATTCGCGCTTCCATCACCACCTCCGGCGACCTGGTCCCATTCGCGCCTCCATCATCACCTCCGGCGACCAAGTCCTCTTCGTGGAGCATTGAGCAAAACCCAAGAGCACCAAGACTCACCGCGTTGACTACTCGCTCTCTTCCTCATCATGCTTGATCGGGGTCCTTCCTCTCCCTGACCAACCATCATCGTCCTCTCTTTGTTTCCATAGCCAGAGTTCATATCCGAAGTAGACTAGATGGTGAACGGCGGTCTAGGGGCAGTGTCAGTGCTCCGATCTGCTCAATTTTCAACGAAATCGCAATGGCCATTGACAAAAATGGCTTCTTCGATGGCAAATTGTCGGAGAACATCGCTCATCAATTTCTATTTGAGTCATAAACCTAGATCTCAATTGATTTGGTTCACTTGTTCTTTTTTGTTGTTGAGAATTTTCAAGGTTAGAATTTGATGTTCAGCTTTGTAGCAGTGGCCGACGACGAGGCAACAAGAATAAGAACCAGAGAAGCAGATCAGCGGCTGGTCAAGTTTTTCGAAACGGCGGCGAAAGGTGGACCGCTTCAAGGCTTCATTTCAGTGATGAAAGAAGATAAAACAAGTGACATGGAATGCTTACGTGGCAATAGTGGTGACATGGAAAGCTTACGTGGCAAGACTGGTGACGTGGCATAGTGTAACCTGCTGCAACAGGTCACCAGTAGTAAATTATAAAAAATTTAAGATCTAGAGGACTGTGACAACAAAAAAATAATTGTAAATACCAGCCCCAAAATGCGAATGAGTTCAAGGTATCCAAAACAATTTAACCCAAACCACAACTAAAACATTTACATAAACTATAATGTAATAAAAAAATTACAAAAATGAACAATGAATTTAGGGCAAATTGCATTGGACCCTTATAAAGAATTGACTAATGATAAACATGTCACCAAGATAAAAACTTTTGCACATAATCCACCAAAACTTGCAAACAGTAGTTGTTGTTATAACACTGATAGTTCATTCTACAAAATGACTAAAATACCCCTAGGTATTGATAGCAAAACAAGCCCTAAAGTTGAATAAAATTAAAAAAACAAAACAAAACCAAACAGGCCCTAAAGGCCTTCTTCTCCAACGAAACAAAGAAGAGAGAGAAGAAAAACTATGGCCGAGCTTCAAGCTTCATCGGCGAGCTCATGGCAACCTCCACGGCGAGCTCTCACGGTAACCTCCACGGCAACCTCCACGACGACCTCACGGCAACCTCCACGGCGAGCTCTCATGGCGAGCTCAACGGTGAGCTCAACGGCTACCTCTCATGGTGACCTCCATTGACGACGATGAGCTTCAAGCTTCAAGCTCCACGGCGACCTCTTTCTCTCTCTCGGTCCAGATTTCTTCTTTCTTTTCGTTTCTCGATCTCTCTCGGTCCAGATCTGGACAGCACGAGGATGGCGAGCTCTTATGGCGTGGCTTGGCTCCATGAATGGACCACGGCCGAGCTTCATCGCCTCCTTCCGTCGTCGAGGTCGCCGGACGCCGGCGAGATGCAGATCTAATTTTCAGATCTGATTTTTTTTTCTTTTCAAATTTTGGTTTAATTAGGTATGAGTTTTTGTTATTTTAGATCGATTTGGTACGAGCTTATGTTATTTTGGTTGATTTGAGTTTAGGTATGACTAGTTTTTGTTTTATTTTGATTTGATTTGGATTTTTTAGTTTCAAGTTCATAATTTTAAAGATATAATGCAGATTCCGGCGATCGGAAAATTCATATGATCGCCAGAATTTTCAACCAACTCAAGAGAAAGAAGAGGAAGAAGAGCATTTTTGGAGTTACAAAAAATTAAACATCACGTGCATTGCACATGGTGCGATCTGTCACAATTTTCATTCACTTTAACGGTAAAATTAATTGTAGCAAACTATTAGTGGGTTTTGTGCAAAAGTATGTTTCACTGGTGGCATGTTTTCTATTAATCAAATCTTCATAGGGCCTTACTGTAATTTGTCCATTAATTTATTTGATTCTCTTCTTCTTCTCCAAAAATGATTCACTAGATCTCACCTTGAAATCACAATGATTGTATCATGCAAAAAAGAAAGAAAAAACAAACAGAATTAGAGAAAACAAACAGAATATATAAACAACAAAAACAAACAAATCTAGTAGAAAATTACGAAAACATGCTTAAATCTAAATAGATAATAAGGGTTTTATGATTGCAGATCTTTTGAACTTGTTTTTTTTCAAGAGTTGGCCCTTACACTCTAACATTGGTTGTTTCGAATCTTAGACTATAATTTTTTATTATTCCAACCCCTGAAATCTGTTATAGCAAGTTGACCCATGTCACGTCACTGGTTGTGCCACATAGGATGGCCACGTCAGACGTCCATGTCACCAGTAGTGCCATGTTGGCCATGAAAATTTTTGGTGCCGGAAACGTTGATTTTTACCATAATTTTTTTTTTCTTGGTCATATTTACCAAAAGTTGGATATTTATTGACGATGTGTTCTTGTTCTTAGCAAACTCAAAATCAAAATCATCCCAGACAAATGAAATTATAAAGATTCACAAGCATATGAAATCAATGTCAAAATGAAATTCTCATTGTAAGATTCATGAGAACCAAAATCATTATAAATTACAAGCATACAACCCCACATTCCCTTAGAATCAAACACTTCAATGGCTCCGGCGGCGAATGAAAAGGGCGAAGCCGGGAGCTCTAGCGAAGCAGGACTCCGGCGAGATCCATGACTCAATTAGCTCCGACGGTGACACAGATCTGACAATATCCACGGCTCATTGAGCTCTGGTAGTTGAAAGGGTCCTCCTTCACAAAGAGTTGCGAGAGAGAGCAGGCGACGGAGGCCAAGGCGCCTCCTAACGGCGACGCAGCTTCTCCTGTTTGGTGCTTCCTTCTTGGCAACTTTATTGCCGACGAATTTGGAATCCTCTTCCAAAGATGACGCGGGAGCCAGATTTGGAGAGCTCCACGGTTCACTGCGCTCTGGCGGTGACGCAAATTCAGATCGAAAAGCTCCTCAACCACTCTGTTGCTTCCACGATCTCCGAAGAGCACCTAGTCGTCGATCTTCACTTGTCTTCTCTGTGCAAGGAGAGAAGAGAGAGGGCAACGAAGGAGAAAAGAGAGAGGGTTGTGAAGGAGATGAGAGTTCTGATTTAGGGTTATTTGTTTAAATGATAAAATTAGTCAACCAGGGTAATATAGGCATTTTATTAAAACAACATGTCACAAGCTATGCACATGACCACTTAAGTGGCACTATCGGTAACATGGATGTTTGACGTGGCCGGACTACGTGGAACAACCAGTGACGTGGCATAGATCAACCTGCTATAGTAGATTTCAGAGGCTGAAATAATAATAATAAATTACATTTCGAGGTTCGAAACAACTAATGCTAGAGTGTAGGGGGTCAACTCTAAAAAAACAAAAAAACGAGTCCAAAGGATTTGGAAACATAAAACCTAGATAATAAACATAATATATTCAAAACGAGTACAGTAATGTAATAAAATTGAACATGCAAATCTAAAAAATTCGAGAGAGATGAGAATAGAGAAATCATTCATAATGAACAAAATGAGATTTGGAAAAGAGAGGTTTTGAGGTTGACAACTATGAGATTGAGAGAAAGATAGTGATTTAGCATCTAGGGTTTAGAGATTCAAAGAGTAAGAAAGGGAGATCGAAACTCAAGAGAGTAGAGAGGAGTGTGTGTGTGTGTGTGTGTGTGTGTTCAGAAATTTTAGAGAGGTAGAGAAGAATGTGAGAAGTGAATACTAGGGTTAAGACAAGTTAGATAATGTGTTTGTGTGTGTGTGTGTGAACGGTTAGATTTAGTGAATGGGTGGGCGGGTTGGGCCGCGAGTTCAGTTTCTAATAATCGTGGGCCACAATGTGCTTAGCGGGTTGAAGTCTTTTGGGCCCATTCACTGATACGGTTTGGGCGGTGCGGGCTGGTGTAAGTGGGTTACAAGTTGAACTTACGGGTTCATGGTTGACCCATATTTTTGAACAACCCTATTAAAGACTATGAGGGTATTTGTGTAAGCTCATAATAACCTGGTTAAATTAGCTTTTAAGCATTAAAATAGCTCTTTTTATTAAGTTTAAGTTTAAAAGACCGCATAAGCTAAAGATGGAAATAAGTTGGATTAGATCGAATTTAGTTCATATTTTGAATTAAAATATGAGATCCAATACGATAATATTTTTGATCGAATAAGACAAATTCGCTCATTTTACACTAAAATGAGCTAATTTGTTCGATCCAATCTGGTCAATTTTTTTGCAAGAAAAATATGATCCGATCGATATGAAATTGATCGGATCATTAAATTTTTTAAATGGGTTTCAGATCCCTGCAAATTCGTATCTATATTGTTGGTTCTACTTCTACCTTTTTTTTTTTACATGCATTGCACGTAGTGACAGATATAGGATCGTAAGCTTGTGGGGGCACGATATTTTTAATTATTTATAAATTGAATTTTTGTAACATTTTTATACAATATTATTTTGTATTCAAAATGAATTATATATTATAAATATTATTTTGTATCACATGTATTTTCATACAAAATATTTTTGTATCCATTAACAATATAGAACACTGGTTTATGTGTTGCACGGAATATGAAAATAATTTGTTGTACATATCGCTGATACCGCTCAAGTGCAATGGAAACAATTTATATGATAAGAGTTCTAAGATTAACTTTATGTTTAATGTGAAATGCACATCATATAATAGGATCTAAATATAGATTTGGTTTTGATGCGCCCATTTGAAACTGTCAAAGCGACACACTTTATGTTTGTCGTGTATCCACGTGTCAAGGTAAATACTTTTTCAAGTATTTCAACTATGTCTTGAGTGTTCAACTTCAATGTCAAGGTGTTTCGAACGCCTTGCTTCAAACTTGTGATCTACTCAAAGCAACACATCAAACAATAGGATATCCGAGGTGTTTCTGGGTCACCGCATGTGGTGTGAGAATGAGTTCTCAACCAGAATACACGAATTTGAGAGAGAGAGAGAGAGAGAGAGAGAGAGAGAGAGAGAGAGAGAGAGAGAGAGAGAGAGAGAGAGAG
>JAYMTA010006514.1:0-10340 GCA_036897625.1 Pelargonium cotyledonis
CTACAGATCTATTGACATCAACGGATCTCCAACAAATCAATAGATAGATATAGAAAAACCCTAAATCTAAGCAACATCGACACAAGAGAGCATGCTTGAACAAAATCGCTTGGAAAAAGAAGCCCATGGCTATTATACTCACAAAGGTTAGAAAGACTGGAAGAATCTGAAGAAGCAACGACCGCAACAACGACCTGCAGATTCCAAAAATCCAGAAAAGGGAAAAGGTCAGAACCCTCAAAACCCTAAAATCGTCATAAAGGGAAACTAAATTAGGATTTTCTTGAATCAAACCCAGAAAACCCATAAAATTTCTACTACCTAGACAACATCGAAGCTGCAGAATCCTTCAGCCAAACCCTAAAAACTACCAAGATCGTCCTCTCCTCAAAAAAAGAAAGACCTCTTTAAGGTCCTCACCAAAAAATCTGAAGAGAAACAACAAGAGCATCCTTAGAAGCAAGATGACGAAGGTCAAACGAATCCAGAAACCCCAAAACCCAGAAACTCAGAAAACCAAAAACAGAGATAGAAAGCGAAGATGAAAAATCTACAGAGTCAGCGAGGACCCGTCCTCTGAGGATTTGCTTCCTGAAGTCATTAAATCTGTCCCGCGAGAGGCACACTAGTCAAGTCTTTGCTAGTAAATGGATATCAGGCATCCTTTGTTTAAGCGGGAAACGAATTGAAATTCGTACAACTCCCTTGAACAACAAAACTTGTCGAGGACTAACCACAACTCTCTGCAACAGTCAGACGTGAACTGGATTAGCTCACCTACAACTATCCATGCTTGCTAGACCATGCACCCCAAGTCAGAGTAAGCCTATAAATACCCCCCTTCACGGTAAGAGAAGGGATCCAATTTTTCACTAACTAAATCTCTGTCTCAAATCCTCTATTTTTTTTCTCTCTTTCACTTCAAACCAATTTAGTGATTCTCACACCGAAGGCCATAAACTGAAACCCCAACCCCGGTTGCATCGTGCTTTGGTGTTTATTTTGCAGATCCAGAATCTCGAGTCACTCCCGTCGGAAGTTCAACTCTCAGGTGGCCGCCTACTCCTTGTCGGCACCAGAATCTCAACAGATCTACTCACCCTCATGCTCTTCTCACGTGTTTAAGTCTCCGACCGAAAAAAGCTCAAATAGGCTTCAACCCAACATTTTATCAGAAATTTTGGCCTGTTGTAGAACCGGATGTCACTAGAGTTGTTGCTGATTTTCTGCAGAATGGAGTATTGCCTGATGGTGTTAATGATTCTCTTAACACATTAATTCCAAAGAAAATGATGTCAAAAATTGTGGCGGACCTGAGACCGATTGCTCTATGTAATTTGTTGTACAAAATTTTAGCTTAAGTATTAGTGAATCGTTTTAAAAGGGTGTTGTCGTGTATTATCTCTAGGACTCAAAGTGCATTTGCTATAGGGCATTTTATTTCTGATAATGTGTGTATTGCAAATGAAGTGTTACATTAGATTTGTCTTAGGAAGCACGGTGATACGAGTTGGGTAGCTTTGAAACTTGAAATTGCTAAAGCATATGATAGGATTAATTGGAGATATCTTGAAGCTATGCAATGTCGCATGGGGTTCAACGAGAAATGGATTAGTTAGATTCAAATGTGTGTTCAGACGGTGCGATATCGTATACAATTCAGAGGTGATCGGCTAGAAGAGATTGTCCCTAGTAGAGGTCTCAGGAAAGGTGACTTAATCTCGCCTTATCTTATCCTCATAGTGGCAGAGGGTCTCTCAGATTTGATCAGATCTCGTGAAGCTGCAATTTAGATAAGTGGATGAGTGGCTTGTAATGCTCCTCTAGTTTCTCATCTATTTTTTTGCTGAGGATGCCATTATCTTCTTTAAGGCTTTTCGTCCACAAGCAGAGGCTATTAAAGAAGTTCTGAATGAGTATGAAAGGGTGTTAGGACATGCAATCAATTTGAACAAGTCAAGTTCTATGTTTAGTTATAATGTTTCTCAGCCTGATCGGTTGGAGTTAGCTGGTATTTTGGGGGTTCAGGTTGTTGAAGGATTTGAGTCATATCGCGAGGCTCCAGTAGGGGGGAAGACGGAAGTGGAAAGTCTTTGTTCCTTTGATCAATCAGATCAACAAGAGGCTAAATGCGAGTACTCAGAAATGTTTGTTGCGAGATGGGAAGGAATTCATCATCAAATCAGTGGCACAATCTATACCCAATTATATCATGAGCTTTTACTTACTTTCCAAAGCTGTTTGTACGGATATTGAGGCAATTTTTAGTAAACTTTGGTGGGGCTCAAAGCCGGGATCGCGAGCTATTCACTAGGCTTCGTGGAATAGGTTGTGTAAACCAAAGAATGCTGGTGGTCTGGGATTCCGTCACGTCTATGAGATGAATGTTGCATTACTAGCTAAACATGGTTGGAGGTTCTTATCTTCTCCATCATCATTTTTAGTCAGTTTTTTAAGAGCAAATATTTCCAAAATTTGTCTTTCTTTGAGTCCTGCATTGGCAGTAATCCAAGATTCATATGTAGGAGCATGTGGGAAACTAAATCTATGTTGTCTCATGGTTGTTTTGGCGTATTGGTACAAGGTTAGACACAAAAATCTATAAATATCCATGGTTCACTGAAATGGGTGGGTTTTGTATCAATTCACGACCGCCGAACGACTGGGATGAAAGGTTTGTGGTCAACTTGATGCTTGGGGAAGGGGGTTGGGATAGAGTCAAGCTTAATTACTTGTTTCAACCAGCGGAAGTGGCTGCAATTGTGAGTATTCTGTTGAGTTTACGTGTTCATAATGATGTTTGGGCTTGTAATTTTGAACGTTTAGGTCGGTACTTGGTTAAGAACGGTGTTCGATTAATGCTAACAGATGACCTTGTGAATTTAGAGGATTGGTGGAAATCAATATGGAAAGTTTATGCTCAATCAAAGGTATGTCACTTTGTTTGGAAATGTTTATCGGGTACACTTCCAGTTATGGTAAACTTATTGGCTCGATGACTCGACGTTGATCTGAAGTGTCCACGTTGTGGTGTGGAGAATGAATCAGTGGAGCACTTGCTCCTTCACTGTGAAATTGCCAGACAATGATGGGGTGCTTTAGGAGTTGTTGGTCTCGCGTCTGTTGGGGGGATGATGAAAGAGTTGTTTAACAGTATCCTTTCCTATAAAGATCCCACATTCCTCTAAAAAATTTGTTATGTTTCTTGGGGGCTTTGGTCTTTTCGTTACAATGGTGTTTGGAATGGCTCATGGGGCTTGACTAGTGATTTGGTGAAGCTTGGTTAGCTGATTCGAATTTGGAATCTGATGTGGAGACTCTGGTTGAGTCGATGGTGGTTCACTTACCTAGTTGGTCACGGCCTCCTCAGAGTAAACTGAAATTGAATGTTGATGGAGCTGTTTTTAGTGATAATGCAAGGTGTGGAGCAGGTTGGGTACTCCGAGATCATGCCGGACATGTGTTGGGTAGTGGTAGAACTATTTGGGACGGGGGCGGAGACTCAAGTCTAGTTGAAGCACTCTCTATTCGTGAAGCTATTTGTTGGACCAAAGCTCGTGGCTGGGATAATTTCATAGTTGAGATGACTCTCAGGTTGTTATTCGTGCAATCCAGACTGAAGGGGAAGCTACCAGTTCCTTTAGTTTGGTTATTTTAGATATCGATTCTTTGGAGAATGAGTTTAGTAATGTTAGTTTTAGTTTCGTTAATCGGTATGTGAACCGTGTTGCCCATGCTCTAGTTAGGTCATCGTCTTCCTTGTCTGGTCTTGATGGGTGGATTGGTTCTCAATCACATGAGTTTATTTACTCTTTGTTAATTGCTGATTTTAATTAATAAAAGAGTTATATATACATATATATATATAGCGAATATAGTTTTTTTTATGGAACAACGCCTGTTATGGTGGGGGGTTTGGCCTGACCCCTACCCGTTTATTAAAATAAAAAAAATAAGTAAATAAAGGAGGGGGATGTAATGAGTCTGAACTCCTCATATAAAATGCACCTATACAAAAGGTACTAAATGCATGCAAGAAGAAGACACCAGACATAACTTATGCATAAAGTTTTCCTGATCTGACAGATACAGTGCCCACACTATCAGCTAAAACTATAGAGGCCAAATCTTGAGGAAAGGCAGTCACAAAAGTACCAAAAAGCTGAGCCGATAAACCAAATGCGGCAAGCCAGTCAGCAACCTTTTTCGCCTCTCGCAAAGAATGACCAATCCTCACCTCACCCCAGCACACCACAGTATCAGCGAATTAATTGACTCAATGAGCCTAATTAGTTGATTATGCCAATCTAATGGGGATCATATTCATAAGTGTGTTGTGTGTATATATGAAAGCCCATCACACCCTGATGGATACGGTATGGCCCATATTATTGAATAGGCAAATAGGTAGCGTTTGTTTCTTAAGTAATAGATATATAATAGATATAATATCTGAATTTCCGATAAGAAATAAAATAACAAGTTCACATGTAATAAGAAAAGGAGTAATGCAACTATATATATATATATCACTCCCAAATCCCAATAATGGACAGATCTGCGCTGCTTCTAATCACCATGTTGATACAAGCCAATTTAGTGACATGGGCCAATTTCGGAGCCCAATGAAATTAATTAGAATCAGCCCATTTTTGGCCCATTAGGTTGTGACTTCTTTCATGTGGCAGAGCTTATAACTGTTGCAGTCTCCGTAATTTTGGGCTATCAATGATCAATATACAGAATATTATCAATTCTCAGTCCCTCTGTAATCGCTCTTCTCTGATCTCTCCTCTCTCATTGAATGGTTGCTCTGCCATTCTTCTTTCTCATTTTTATTCTTAGAGCTTAAACTACCATTTATTTATCCTTTATTAAAAGGATCCTATCACATATGCCTCTTTCTTAATTCTCTTTTAATTTTATCTATCATTCAACAAAATATAACTTTTATCTATTGCCAATTGTTTTACGCAATCTGATGATCCCTGAATTTGACATATATGTATAAATCTGCTTAGTTTTCGCAATGTTATTTTCCTCCATAACCCTAATTGTTTTTGCAGTTGAATTTTATTACTGTACCCATGAACATATGATTTTTGGTTCTGATCTGGTTATTGTTTAGCATATATATTTATAGAGAATTAGTGATTAATGGATGATTGTTTCTGTGGTAGTATTTAGGCATTGAACTATCTGTTACAATGGAAGCAGCTAATCTAAAGGAAGTAGAACTTGAAGCTGTCCCCAAACCCCAAGTATTACCCAACAATGAGCTTCACCACGAAGCGCCGGTCACCAAACCTCAAGTCATTTACCGGTGTAGAAAGTGTCGTAGAATTGTTGCTAAGCAAGAGACAGAAGTGCCCCACGAGCAAGGAAAGGGATGGAATGTTAATAAAACAAGAATGGACTGTACTGACTCGGAAAAAGAAGCTGTTAAATGTTCATCCATATTTGTAGAGCCCATGAATTGGATGGAAAAAGGTATTATAATCTTTAACACAATGTTCTTTCTAGTCATGTTTATGTTGTGTATACGGGTTAAATACTAATTTGAGCCATTGAAAATTTGAACTGTCCAGTTCAAGAAGGTTATGTTGGGAGTAAACTTCAGTGCATGGGATGCAAAGCACGGTTAGGATCTTTCAACTGGGCGGGTATGCAGTGCAATTGTGGAACTTGGGTTACTCCAGCGTTTCAGCTGCATAGAAACAGGCTCGACGAATGTGATGGGTGACTGAAGCCTCTTTTGCGTTTTGCCAAGTAAAATATATCCATGTTTCTAGTATGCTACAATTGCTAACCTTAAACGCAACTTAATAATTAGATAGTTTGCTTTGCTTTGCGTAAATACGTATGAATGATCAAATTAAATCCATCATTAGTGGGAGAAGATTTTGCTTGATTCAACCTTGTGTTCATTTTTGTTTTGCTGATATATATTCGTAACTGGTGAGGAGGGTGAAGAGTGTTTAGGGGTTTGAGCCAATGATCATGACTTGCTATACAGCCAAAATGTTCATCGATCATTAATTATTTCAGGGCATGTTGGGTTTATCGGTTGAGGAAAAGGTTGGTGCTTGCTTTATAAGTGTGAGGGAAAGCATCACCTTTTAAGCTAGCTTTGGGGTGGGAAGGTTCAATAGCACCAAAAAGTGATATCAGAGCGACAGAGCCCATGGTTGCAACATCTCTGTCCTGTTCCTGTCTCGGGAGGTTGCTGCCACCCAATCTAAACTCGATGTGTGAAAGGGGAGATTGTTGGGTTTATCCCACATCGGTTTTGGAATAGGTTAATTGGTGCTCACTTTATATATGTGAGGGACAGACTCTCACCCTTTAAGCTAGCTTTTGGGGTGGGAATGCCCAATAGCACCCTACAGTGCAATCCTCTTATATTAGCTAGTTGGGTACTAGATACGAATTAGTAAAATCAGAAACAAAATTAGATATTTGTTTTCGTGATCTAACGAAGGTAATTAGATTTCATAATTATATGGTAAAAACCACCAATGTTGTTTATTTTCTTTCTTGTAGAAATGACAATAGCAAGGGTACTTAGCTAGTAGGGTACCATATATCTAGCTAAGTTCCTAGCCTTGTGGAAAGCACACATCCAAGTACACTGTATGGTCATGAGCTGTGTGTCTAAACATATATAAATATCACTGTCCAGCAGCAAAAGCTTCAACTGGGAAGGTCTTGGTGATCCCAGCAAGACTCTTGAACTGAATCTTGCGGTTAGAGTCATCGAGGGTTATCTCATTGACCGGAGGCCACAGCATGAGCTCCTTGGCCTTCACCCCCTTGAGCTTCTTGATCCTCTTCTTGTCCACGAAACCGGTGATCTCAGAGTCGTAGCTCACAAGCTTGCTCACCATCTTGAACTGGTGTTCAACCTTCTTCTTTTGCAGGATCCACATGTAGCCGGTGCCTCTCACGAACCCAACCTCGATCACATCGGATAGAGGGAGGAGACCTAGAGGCAGCCCGAACTCTTCGAGAAGAGACACTGCCATCTTGATCCCCTCTTCGTGTCCTTTCGCCACAACTCCTCCTTCCTTCTCTGCCATATCTTTTTTTGAAATGGTGATTTGCTGTTGTGATGTTCTTGTTGAGGGATGTGAGTTGGTGATTTATAGGGTGTGAGGCAGAAGCATGAGACAGTTTTAGTGAAGAAACCAAAGTGGGTAGCTTTGTATGAACCACCAGAAATGTTGCTGTCCATTTGGAACCAGCTAGTATATAGTTTCTGCCAATTTTGTTTGCTGTTATGGTCATTTAGTGCCTATTTCTTGTACTCTTGTCATTGTCTTGTGCAATGAGAAGGCTGGAAACAGGTTTTGATGTCACTTTTCATATTTTTAATTTGCTCCATTTTAGCTTTCTGTCATTACTAGTAATTGTTATAAGTTACAACTTAATTACATGTAGATAATGGCTTTAGATGGTATTGAAAATCACTTTTATTTTCCCCCAAAATAGACAAATTAATGTTATGGCTATAATACATGCTACTACGCATATAATGTCCTGAAACACATACAGGCATTTTTGCACTCTATTCGTATTTGATCAATTTTTGTGGATAAATTTGTTCTCTCTTTGCGTCTTTTGTTGACGATATTCTTTAATTTCATAAATATCATATGTGGGATCTAAAACTTTAAAAGAAAATTGAAAATTTTGTAGAAGATGAAGAGGACAAGAAACAATGTTAGAATTCTCTTGAAAATAAGAGGTTTTCCTGATAATTAAGAATAAGAGAATGAGATGTGCAATATTATGATATGAATTTATTCGCTAAAATCAGTGAGTAAATTATATAAAGAGTGAAAACATGTGGTGCAAATGTTATGGAGATAAAAAAAGAATGTTAACATTTTTGTTGCCTTTTGCTAGTATGATCTTTGTTTATCTTGATAGTGCAATCTTATCCTTGAGAAAATGGTTCAAAGTGAGCTGCAAAAATTATATAGTCAGTACTACATGGAGAATTTGTTCCACCAAAAAAAATTAGCATTGCATCAAAACCCAGTGGCTCTTAGAATGAAAGAATTCAAAAACAAAGCAAAAGAGAATTAGAACTAAATATTGGGGACTGGGTTTTTTGTCAATTTCAACCTATCATCAAAACCCAGTGGCTCTTAGAAAAAAGAATCAAAATCTATGAATGAAGTAGTTGGTGAAGGAGAAGGTTAAAATAATAGTCCAAACGGTGTAGTATCATTATGCTGTGAATAGAAAGAAAAAAGAAATATCTAAGGAAAAAGAATGGGACAGCTGGTAAGAGATAGAGTTTGGTTACACTCACTCTCTCACTCAGCTGGTTACTGGTCAGGAAAATAAAAAAACAAAAGACAAAGGATTATGTTTAGTTTCTGGTAACTTTTCATTGTTGTTTCTGCAACAATTTACCCATCAAATTTCGGAGAGCTTGGATTAATTTTGAGTATTTGGACCGTAATGGCTTTGAGCTTGAGCTTCTCCTCCTGCCTCTACCATTGTTCCTATTCCCATCAAGGTCAAGGTCCCATCAAGAAGAAGAAGAAGAACAACAATTGGTGTATTGTAAAATCAAGCGTTGCTCCTTCAATCACCTCTTCTCCGCTTCAATCTCTCCAAAGAGGCAACTGGGTCAAGCTCATTTGCGGTGCCAGCTTTGAGGTTTCCACTCCAAAACCCCCCAAACAAAACCCATCTTTCAATTTCTCATTTAATTGTTTCAGTTTTCTGTTTACTTAGGATGTGGTTGATATCCGGAACCTCTCCCTTGTGTACACTCTTGCTGGGGTTGATTGCATTGACTGCGCTGCTGATGCATCTGTGGTTAATGCGGTCAACCAAGGGATTGAATCTGCCACACAAATGATGCCTGCCTTCACAACTAGGCCTTTGGTGATGATTAGTGTTAATGATGATCAGGATCTTCATTTTCGCAAGGCCGGTACGCACTGCCCTCTAATTCGTCATTATCTCATTACCATTTCTTGAATGTGAATTATGCAAGTTGTTTCAGACCTTTTTGCAGAGTTTGATCCAGAGGATTGCCCTATGGATTGTTCAAGACCTTGTGAGTTTGTTTGTCCTGCGAATGCAATACCACCACAGGATACCAATACACCATCAGAGGTATGGTTGGTTGGTTAACATGAATCATTTGTTGTGTTTATGAGAGATTTCTAAAAGGCATCGGTTTTGCAGAGCGGAGTTATTACTGAGCGTTGTTATGGCTGTGGACGATGCTTTCCGGTTTGCCCATATGACAAAATTAGTGGGTATTGCTATCTTTTTGAAATATATCAGTGAAAGCTCCCATCCATTCAGCTATATGAAATCATTATCTTTCTCTTTGTTATTGTATTCGTTTCATTTGTATCTCTATCGTTTAATCATGTTTGAAGTGATAAACAATGTAGGAGAGATAACGTATGTAAGAGATGTTTCTACTACCGCGGAGCTTATTAAAAGAGATGATGTCGATGCTATTGAGATACACACAAGTGGAAGGGAAATTTTAATCCTTACTTTTCTTATGTTTATTCTGTTGAGATGAGAATGATTAATATACATACACAAGTAGTTCTATTTTTCCGGAAAGATGCCAAACTAGTTCTATTTTTCCGGAAAGATGCCAAACGGCCCAAACTATAATGTTTCCAATTAGCATTTTGGGTACAACTGTTCTATCCTAAATGGTGACATTATAGAAGTTGGATAAGCGTAGCATATTTGTGACTTGCCATTTTCATGAAATGCTCAAATGCATCTTTTCTTGAGTTCAGTTCTATGAACCTATTGGTTATGCCTCTTCCCCTTAGCTAAACTATGCTCTTTAGGCAAATTGCTCCTTTTCGTGAACTTTGGGATGGTCTTGGAGACTCAATCCGGCATCTGAGACTAGTTGCAGTAAGTAGACTACCTGTTCTTTTGGCTTGTTCTATGTTGGAGATAAAGTATCAGGTTAACTCTATCGTGTTTGTAAACTAATTGAATTTCACATTATCTTGGATTATGATTGATTCCGACTTTCCCTAGGTTAGCTTACCCAGTATTGGTGATTCGACTGTATCTGCAATGAACTCCATGTACTCCATAATGAAGCCTCAACTACATGACTGTTCCAATTTGTGGCAGGTGTCCCTCATGAGAAACCTAATATATGCACTGTACTTAGTATTATAACAATAACGTATATATAACTTGTGAAGTGAAGTTGGATGGGCGTCCCATGAGTGGAGATATCGGGCGAGGTGCCACGAGGGAAACAATTGCATTTGCTGTTCGTTTAGCTGCTAGAAGAGATATGCCTCCTGGTATGAAGACATTGTTAC